>QKWP01000841.1:166093-192875 GCA_003550325.1 Gigaspora rosea
TTTTTTTTTTTTTTTTTTAAAGTGAGGTTTATCCTCAGTTTCTTTATTAAATTTCAAATATATTTACTACATTTACATGCATGAAGTACATTCTCTATTCATCCCGAAACTGAGGCTCAGACTGGCTTAAGCTGCACCTGCAACCCATACTTTCTCAAATAGGGTTAATCACCCCAACTCAATATCCGCATTGATTAATTCAATTTATTGTAGAGATGTGTTAAAGTTAATAAACAGATCCCTCCAAATGTCCATTTTTCTATATGTTCTATCTATTACTTCTTTTCTTTTTTCATTTATGTTCTCTTCTCTTGTCTCTTGTTGTTCACTTTCCGTTTTTTTTTATTAACTCATCTGAAATTGCTACTGTATATGTGCATTATCGCTTCATATATGCTTGTTCAAATTTTTGTTTATTTTGTGGAGTACATAGCAGCAGAAGTTCCTTTTTCCTTTGATTTCTTTCCCGAATGCATTGACTTCTTGTTCGGCCATTTTCGTCATAATTCCTGCCAGGGGTTTTATTTCGTGGTTTTCTTTGTCTTTATTCTTATTCAGATACCTGTTAATTCTTGTACTTTATGCTCAGTGAAATTATTAACTTAGTATTTTTGAGACCATATCATATATTAGCTGATATTTTGATACTTCATTATCCCGATATTCGATCCAGTGATCATTTGTTTCCACATTCTTCAGACATCTCCAACAAATATCTGACTTATATTTCTTTTTATTTCTCTTGTACATGTTTCTATCGTTGAAAGTTTGTCGAGAAAAAGTTTTATTTTGAAAGATTTCATGTATGATTCTGTTGGATTTGTACTTCTTTGGGGAGGTTTGCTTTCATAGTTCAGGTAGTCTTGAAATAGACTCCAGTTAATCTTATTCCGGTCTTTGTTCCATTTTTGTAGATGTTCTTGTAATTGCCAGTGGGCTGAATTCATCGCGTTTTGTATATTTTGTATAAATCTACAGGGATTTCCTGGGCATCGTTCTCCGTTCCATCTCATGACATACATGTCATATCTTACTCTGTCATGTTGAATATCAAATACTCTCATATTGACCATTTGTCTAGTCATACTTTCCATGTTTTCTTTGTATGTTACTGACCACTATATCTCTTTTCTTTCACTAATCATAGATATCGTTGCCCAACTTGTTCAGGGTTTGACTTTTCCTAGCAGGCAACTCACCCTCTTTATGATTTCCTTCACCCTTTGTTTTTCAATAGACCCTGCCATACGTTGATTTATTTCAATAACTACTTGCTTACTTTCTGGGATTACTAAAAGTATACACGTTATGGTGCTCAGTATCTGTTTGGCTCTAGACAGCCATGTCCTTGATGTTTGGCAGAAGGTGATATTGGAATTCATTACCTTCCATGTGGCCACTATTTCATTTCTACTTTTGTCTACTTTTTTTTCTATTACTTCCATATTCACTTTGTACACCTTTTGTTTTAGTTGTTTAGTCTTTTCCATTATCTCCATTAGCTCCTTTTGTACCCCTTCCTCTTTTATCATGTCTAGGATTAGTTCTTGTTGCCTTCTTATTTTCAGATTGAAGTGCAGCACATTGGTAGGTCAGTTGGGTCGACTTTTCGGTTGCTTCTGTTTAATTGTTTCTTTCAAAATTCTTAGTTCAGCTCTTATACGCTTGTTGCTATCGATTTGTATACCATAAAGTTCTATACTTATGTCTCGCTTAAATGCACAGTTCACTCTATTTGTTATGTTCTTTAACTCGCAACTGTGGCACCTTGATATTTTGTTGTTTTTAATATTATATTTCCAGTGCTGAATCGACATGCTACTTGCGCTGATTCTTGAGATTCTTTCTATTGTTCCATCAGTCATTATATACCAGCTTTTCTCTTGACTCTTCAATTTATGTATCATCGCAGTATTCTGCACCAGTTTATTTGTATCAAGGTTCTTTGACCATTGCCTGCAATGTTCTTGAATTAATATATACCATTGTGGTTCCTTGCCTCTAGATATCTTCTTATGTTCTGTGCAATGTTGTTCCACTCAAGACCATCTTTGGTGTCCCCTTTAAGTACCTGCTGTATCATATTTATCCCCAGCTATATCATCCTCTGCTTTATTTTCACAGCCTGATTTAACCCTTTAATTAGTTCATTTATCAAGTCACCTTCCAGTTCGTTTGTTCTAGGCTATTCAGTCTGTGTATTTCTTGTAAATGTTATTCCTTGTTCATGACAAGATCTGAGTATCTCTGCTAGTCTGCATCTGTCAAATTTTCCAGCATATACCTCAGGGTCTTGACTTAATATAGAGGTGCCATTGTCAGCTTTGTTTTGTAGTTGCTGCAACATTATTTTCAATGCTGACTTATCGAATGCTTGGTGGTTCAATAGTCAAATGATGATTGAGACATGTTGTTGCAACTGGATATCTGCAACTTTCTTCAGCCCATAAATCCTATTGTGCCAGAAGGCAGAGTTTGGTGCTAACTTCACTATCTGTGCTTTGTTTTTAGCAATCAGCGTATATCGATTTGTTAGTTCTTCACATTGGCTGTTTGGTAATTTCGTATTTTGGATCCTATATGCAATTCTTGACAGAACTACGCTATTTACAATATATATACATTGTTTGTCTGTTATTCTTGTGGTCCTTAAGCAATTCATTGCCATATTTGCTTCCTTAACTATTTGCTTATGTATTTTCTTGTAAGATTTATCAAGTGTGAACTAACAGCCCAACACTTTGAATATTTCTTTCTGATCTATGGACCACATTTGTTCATTGTTGTATTTTATATATTGAAGAGGGACTTGGTTTCCGGAGTTACAAGTACAGATTTACTAGGGTTTACCCTTATTCCTGCAAACTCATAAAATCTTTCTGCAGTTTGCAGTATATCTTGTAGCTGCTCTCTATTATCTGCTACCCACATGGTATCGTCCATATATACTATCGTTGAGAACCTGCTTTTTATTTATTCCACTTCTTGTTGCTTTGTTAGTACTTTTGTCTCTAAACAGTACCCTTCGAACTGTTTGTCTATTTTAGCCATTAGGGGATCATAATAGATCCTCCATAGCAGGGGTGATATCGTTTTGCCTTGGTCGACTCCATCACCAACCTCATACCAATTTGTGTTACCATGATTTGTTATAACATAATTTTTTCTATCTTTGAAGATTTCTTATATCAGATCTACCATAGATTCTGGAACTCTTATTCGTTTAAGCGCCTCTCTTAGTAAAAGGATGTGGACTGAATCATATGCTTTCGACATGTCTTGGGCTACCATCCATAGTTGTTTGTTATTCAATTGACTATCCTCTACAATATGCATCAGTATGTTTATTGGTAGCATGGTTGAGGTATTCGGGAGAGCTACGTAATTGCAATCATTTAGTATCTTGTATTTAGCCAGTATGGAGCTTATTCTGCTCGTTATAGCTTTTGTAAACAGTTTTCTCACATGCTCAATTAACGTTATAGGTCTGGTTTGGTTTAGATCACTATTAAATATGTGCTTTTTGGAAATTGGATAAATGGCGCTTCTTTTCCATGCCTTGGGGATTGTTTTAAGTCTTAAACATGCATTGAAAATATCTATAATGATTTCTTTTGCCTTGATCCCAATATGCTTTAGCATCTCATTTGAAATCTGAGACAGTCCGGTCGCTTTCTTTAACGGTGATTCTCTGATGATCGCATCAACTTCTGCTATGTGGAATTCTTCTATTAGGCTAGAATATCACTCTTTGCTTATATTCTGCATTGGTTCATATTCCTTTTTTCAACTTTCCCAAAGTAATGTGTTTGGTGGGTTATATCTTGTCCAACTCTTATAATGAGTTCTAACCTCCTCCTTTATACCATGCTCACTTGTAATCACCTCATTAGACTTTACTATGTTATAGAATTCTACTTTATCCACTCTCCTCTTCAATACACTTTTATCATTTGTCTTGTACTTGTCGCAAAATCCCCGTACCTCTTATCTACATAGTAATTAATTTGGTCTTGATGTTGTAATTTATTTTCAAGCAATCTAGCTTTTCTGATTCCTTTTTGATATTCCTTCAACCTATATATCCATTCCTCCTTATCTCGACTTACTGGGTTCTCGTTTGCAAAGCTCGGGATGTTAGTCCTGAGAGCTTATTTATGTTTGCTATCTCTTTGTTGATTTCATCTGAGGTCTTTAGCATTCCTGATTTAAAGGCTCTAATTAACTTATTTATTCTACTTAATGCACTATAGAGCTTCGTTGCTAGTGTTGAGAACTTATATAAGGTTCTTGGTCTGATTTTAGTTCTTGGTATTAGCTGCTTGCTTACAGTACAGATATTTTCCGCTAATTTATTCCATGCTTTGTCTAGGTCTGTATTCGTTACAATTGGTCAGTAAGCCCCCTTCTCTACTTTACTGTCGAGTATTTTTCCAAATTCTTCCCAGTCTTCGCGACTCATCTGATCATACTTGTAGATCCATCTACTTTTCTTTTTTCTTTCCTTCATGTCTAGATGGATATTAATTATTCACTTCATGCTTAGTATCTTAGGGTCACTGTTCATTATTTCATCTGGGTCTTCTAGTTTTATTCTATCACATCTAGCAAGTATATTAACTGAGGACCATATATTATCAATTTGACTACTTCTGTTGGGTTCACACTACGTATTCTCGTCTATTCCAAAATAGTCTAATGCACTTTTTAGTCCTATACTCTTCTTCCCTGTAAATATTTTGGGTAGTCGGTTGAGTAGTTTCTTCCAGTCCAGGTTGAAGTTACCCATTACTAATTTTCATATCCTTTTTTCTTTGCAGCAATTATCCAATCCATAACTTTTGTTTCAGTCTTCTGTCTTAGAGCTTCATTATTACATAGTAGGTATACTGATACTACTCTAACTTGTCTTTTGTGAGGAAAGTATAAATCTATCGCTATCACAGTACCTTCTACTTTTTGAATATTGTTGACATAGTGTTGAAGGCTTCTGGCAATCGCTAGAGCTGTTCCTAGATTTGACTTATTCTTATTTGCTATCTGCATGTTGCAATTTGATATATATACAATATAGTACGAGTGTTCCTTCAATACATTCGCATACTGAGATTCTGCTAGCTTGGTTTCTGTCCAGCTTATGATATGGAAGTTTTCCTCATAGCAGAAGTCCATCCACAATTGCTGTTTCAATTAAGGTTTACACCTCGGATATTATATGTTGCTAACTTTAAATATTGTTGATCTTTGTTAATTGTACACCTTTCTTTGAATTTTCCTTGTATAACAGGGTACTGCACTTTTCTATTGTTATTGTCTTTTGTGCTATTGTTATAGAGTAAGCCATACATAATCTCCCACATTAGTAGCTGCCTTGTCGTATTTTTGTATGTTAGATGATTGTTCCCCGTTTGGGTCTTGTATCACAGTTTGTTTATCAATTATTTAGTAATCATTTGGTATGGAGGAATAGGGCCCAGTCCAGTTGTGGTAAGTCTTGTAGTTTATTTAGATGTGTCAGTAGAGAGGTTATGCTGAACTGTTGTCCAAGAATTTCCATTGCCTTGGGTAATCTTTCAAGCTTGTTACTGGAAATAAGTCTTTATTTTCTTCATCGTGTGATTCCATGTAGTTTCTAATATCCTCTATTGTCACAGGTAGTTCATCGAACTTCTCTTTTGCATTCACATTAGCATCCGGAATTTCTATTCAGCTATCCGGTATTTTCTTAAAGAAGTAGTGTTTTCTTAGTAAGCGAACCGTCTCTACCAACCTCTTTGGGGTTGTAATAGGGATTGTCAGGTTTATGCAAACTTGTATGTGCTCAAGTGGAAGTTCGGGTTTGTCAGTTGGGTTTAACTCTGAGTACTCACTAGGTAGTGGTACTGGATATCATATCTGCTCTTAATCTCATCTATAAATTCTCTCAACTCCTCCAAATTTTCTATCAGGAAGTTATATACTTTTTCGGTTTCCACCTTTAGGCAGGTACCCTTTTGCCTTGATATAGTCATTGGGCAGTCTTACAAATGCATAATGTTTCCTTAACATTTCAACATGGTCCTTGAAATTATCCGCATCATTAGGTGTAAATAGAAATAGACCTTTTAGTTCTGGCCTCAATTCCTGTGGCGTTAATGGTAATGCCACTTTCTTTGCTGGCAGCTTAAAGTAGCTGCTCAGCAAATCATCGAAGGTATAATACTCTCTCAGTAGTTGCTTATATCTAGCCATATCCTTTAGTTGGCTTCTCACACTGTCAATGGGAAAACTCGGGTATAAATATATTCAGGTCTTTGGGGTTATATAGAAGAGGTGTTCGCTTATGTACAAAGTAGTCTTCACTAAGTTTTTCAAAATAAAAGATCTTATGCAGAACTCTAACTGCTGATCCCATTTGGTTTCGTTCTATTAGTAGTTTAAACAGTATCATTTCTCTAATCTCTTTTTCTATTAGGTCCGGGGAGTCTGGTAGCAGAATTAGTTTTTCACTTTTTATTTGTCTAACCAATGCATGTACTTCTTTAAACCTAATAAGGGATCTGATCGCTACAAAACCTATTCCGTAGAATAGGTCTCTAGTGTATTCATATGGATCTTTCCTGTACATATCTAAACTTTTTACGTGGTCTGTCATGAGTTTCTTCTTTAACATCGAGTGCAGCTGGTTTTTGTTAGTTTTGTTCGTGACCATTATTATATAGTGCACTTGTCTATATTTCTCTATTGCCGTATGATATAGTGGTTGGTATTCTTACTGATATTGTAGTCTGACTTCGTTAGCTCATGCAAATGGCTTAAAAAATGCCATATTCCTATGTTTAAATTTTAAACAGATTGCTTTGGGTTGACTGTTTGTCATAGGTTTGGTTTCTATCTTGTGCCTGAGCAATACTTCCAATTCCTCTAGTGAACCAAAGGCTTGAACTATTCTTTCTATGTGCCATTTCTTCTCGTCAAACTCTGCTGTAACTTTGCTTGCTAGTGCCTCCATTATTTCATTAATCCACCTCACCTCCTTTTCAGATACTTTATATACTCTTCTTTTCGGAGCCTCTTCTTTTGTACTTGCCTGAACTACTTCGCTGTATGATCTTTGTTTTACTTCATCTGATTTGACAGTTGTTATAGATTCTGTTTCCATCTGATCTATCATCTCATCCTGAGTCTCTGTGTAACTTCTGACCTGTCTATTCCATCGACCATTTCTGGCTTTGGTACTTCAGTTCCGTCCAGCTTTGTTGGGTCTTGTTTCACTTTTCCAAATTTGCACTTTGTGTTGGTATTGTTGTGGTTATCCCATGGGAATTTGTGTCGATCGTCCTGAGTTCAGCCTATTCTGGCCCAGTAATTTCCATTTTCTGCACGTCTATAACAGATGACTAGATCTGTGGGTTTGTCGGGGGTTCACTGAATTCCCCACTTTCTTGAAAATTTTCTTCGCTTTGTATATGTTGGGTTTTAGTTTTTTTATGACACTGCGCATCTAACCTGAGCTTTTCCATTTTTTCAATAAATGATTCTTGCTCTACCTCCATGTTACTAGACTCATATTGTGGGCACTGGCCACTGACCCGCCTGGACCACTTCGAATGCTTTGGGTGTTGCCGTAGCACAATTGAACTATAGCTTCCTTTTTTTTCCTTGAGACACTCTGGTTGTATTCTTCTATGTCCCTTTTTCTTTCTTGGTTAAATAATTACTTAATTAGCTTGTGTGTAATCTAATATTTGTGCCTATTCGTACGTCCCCTTTGCTGATTGTTTATTTACTTAATGATTTTTAGTAGATTGAAAAAGAAATTATTTTCATTCTATAAATGTTTATTTGTTTATTCCATGCTGTGTATATTATGTATTGAAGTTTATATAAAGAGTTTTTTTTTATATTTGGTTTAATTAAAATTATTTGTATTATTATATGTGATCAATAAAAGGTTTCAACTGATTATTCTAGTTGTTTTTTTAATTATGTGATTAATACGTCTTATTTGCTATTTTAATACAAGTATGTGTTAGTTTGCACTAGAATTATCATAAATTTTTATTTATAAAGAATTCTGTTTTTAATTCCATTGATTAATAAATGTTTTTTATATTTACAGGCTAAATAATACAAAAAAATAAATAAATAATACGTATATATTTATGAGCTTAAATTACTGAAATTGATCAATAAATGCGCTTTATTTTTACTCTCTGATAAATAAAATTGTGTAAGAAATCCTGTTTTAAATAAACTACAAACATTATAATAAAAAATAAAATTAAACTTAGTTATTAATCCATTCATAAAATTTATCAAAAATTTTTTCAATGCCAATTCTGTAATATTGTTCAAATTCCCATAGAATTACTTGCCTTAGCAGACTTCAAATAATATGAAAATGTTTTTTGCTTATCATTTCGATCCCAATTCCTAAATAATAACAATATCCAACTTGTTATATTCCGTTAGAATTATTCATATCTGCTGATTTTTGGTAATATGTGAATGCTTTTTTTTTCTTTTTTTTCAATTCCTATTCCATGTTCGTATCAATAACCAAGCAAATAATTTCTGCTTGGATTATTTGTATTTGCCAATTGGAGACTGCTATCGAAATTCAGTTGATTGATAACATTAATTTGTAGCATTTTTGAGTTTTCTATTTGGTTTTTGGTTTTAAAAAAAATGGTTGGATATCACTATGATTTATCGTTATTTATTTACTTTAGTTATACCAATATATTCTAAATTATACTGGTTGTTGTAGTCATGCTCAAAATTCAGCCTGCATGTATTGCAAATATTTTATTGGGACTACGTATATAAATTGCATGTATGTTATATACATGTAATAGATCAATTACAAATTATGAAAACATTAAATGCAAATGATCATATGTCGTTAATTTTCTTACAGTTTTTGGATATAGCAAATCAAAATTGGCAAAGTGCAATTGAATTTTTTTTTATTCTCATTATTATTAAGCAGCGTTTTTATACAGAAATAGTAGATTAACACATTACCATGATTCTATTTGTTGGAAGAATGACATCAAACTACAAACTATAGAATTGTCAAAAAATAAATTACAGTCAAACCTCCATATAGTCACCCTCTATATAGTCACAAAACCAATATAATCACTTTTGTAAGTTTACCAACCTTTTTACTATAATTTTCACCTCTATATAAGCACATTTGCATTATAATCACTATCACAATTTTTTATTTACCATCTATATAAAACTACCCTACATAATCACATTATTATTATAATATTTTGAATTAATTATTTTATTATTATAAATATTTTTTAAGTTATTAATTATTATTTTTTAACAAGTAAAAATTTTTAAATTTGTTTTTTTTTTAATAATCGATTATCTTTTCTACATATAAAAGTTAAAATTATACTAAGCAAATTGAAACTAATGCTATAAGTAACATTGTCCAGGAGACAAAATTACATATATCCTGAAATTTTTAAATAATTTGAATAATATTTTATTATTACACTTTTACAATTTACGTTTAGGCAAAAAAAATTAAAAAAATTAAAATTTTTTTAACTTAATCGTAAATTATAAAAGTGTATTAATAAAATTTTAACCAAATTATCTCAAATTTCAGAGTATATGTAATTTTGTATCCTGAACAACTTTACTTAGATCATTTTTATCAATTTACTTTAGATAATTTTAACTTTAATATGTAGCTACGATATACGATTATTTTAAAAAAAATTTAAAAAAATGTTTTTAAAATAATTGTATATCGTAGCTACATATAAAAGTTAAAATTATCTAAAGTAAATCGATAAAAATGATCTAAGTAAAGTTGTTCAGGATACAAAATTACATATATTCTAAAATTTGAAATAATTTGGTTAAAATTTTATTTATAATTTACTATTAAGTTAAAAAATTTTTAATTTTTTTAATTTTTTTTATCTAAACGTAAATTGTAAAAGTGAAATAATAAAATGTTATTCAAATTATTTGAAAATTTCAGAATATATGTAATTTTGTCTCCTGAACAATGTTACTTATAGCATTTTTTTTGATTCTTAGTATAGTTTTAACTTTTATATGTAGAAAAGATAATCGATTATTTAAAAAATAAAAACTTTTATTTATTAAAACTTCTATATAATCACAATTTTTTTTATATGCAATTTTATTATAATAGTGATTATATAGAATTCCTCTATATTAGTCATATCTCTATATAATCACCACTTTTTGTATCCCAAGGGTGTGATTATATAGAGGTTTGACTGTATCAGATAATTCAGACAACAAATATTCGATCATAAATCTAGAAATCAATCATCTAAATTTTTAGTGGGATGTAATTTTTTCTTAGCTTAGTATTATTTGCTAATATTTTTTATTAATATCATTTTTTTATCTTTGTGGTTTGTTAGCATTATAGTATAACATCATTACGAAATTATGCCAGAACTACAACAATAATATTTATAACAATTTTCATGTCGATTAAAATGTGCGTTAAATTGTAATTTTCCCACACACTAATCACGGTTCTGAAAGATGATCAATCAAACAGACTTTACATCAATGATATAATGTGCACATGTCCTAAACTATCCAATCAAATCAAGAATAAAAGTTCAATCAGTATGCAGTTTTCTGTCGATCAGAGTGAAAATTAGATGATGAGAGTTAAGTCACATGTTTGTTGTATAGCATTACGGCATTATGGATTATGATATCACGATATTATGGCATTATGGCATTACAACATTATAGCATTACGATCATGGTACATAATATTTATGGCAATTTTCATGTTGATCAAAATTTGTGTTATTTTATAATAGTCTTTATAGACTTGGAAGTGATCATCAAATTTTCGTTTCAATTTTTTTGGTATGGTCTTTGATAGTGATAGCACCAAAATTGATTTTTAAAAAAGGCCTATTTCGTCTTCATTAGAGAAAATTAAAATTTTTTATAAGGAAGAGCAAATAAAATTTATATAGATATGTTCCTTATAATTTCGTCTATTCAAAAAAAGTATCAAATAATTTCATCTTTCAAGTAAAATAGGTCAAAAACTATTTCGTCTTCAAATTTTAATTTCAGGTTTTAGAACCCAAAATGCTTTCGTCCTCATGTATAGTCTTTGACGATCAGAGATTATCATTTCATCAACCCAGTAAAAAATTCGACGCAGAAAAAATAAATTTTTAAATATTTCAAAAGGCAACTAAATAAATCTATAAAGAGGCACCTTTAAAGTGCTAAATAAGGCCTTTTTACTTCTTTTTTGATTAAAACACATGTCGTTGTATTTATTTTAATACAACGTATTTGAATTTTTATAAAATTTGCTAAATTGCAGTAGAATATGCAGTTGAATATGACAATTGCAATAGCAATAGAATATACATTAAAAAATGGCAATAAGAATAATTCTTTTTTGGTAGTGCGAGGAAATTGTTTTGTCGATCTATGCAAAATAAACAGAAAAATGAGGTAACACATAAAAATTATAGAGTAATTTAATTATAAATGGATTACATAAGACAGTTACGTAAGGCAAAAATGTGCATGCCAAAATTAAATATTCTTAATTATTACCTATCTGAAAAAAATTCGATAATAGATTTTATATAATACCATATATAGTTTTGATTAACATAGTATACCGCACACCCCAATGAAACATGTTACAAATTATAATCAAAAAATCAATTTACAGAATTGGCACTATAATAAATAACCATGTTTAAGATTTCGGTCAGTTCAAGAAATGAAAAATTAAATGCAGTAAACTCACGTGAGATAAATTATTGCCATTATTTGTCAAACTAAACAAAGCAAATAATTTTCAAATATTTACTTAAAAAAATACAAAGCCCTATATTTTTTCTCTATAAATACAACACGATTTGATAAAAAATTTTTTGAGAAACAGCACCAGAACTGATACATAATACTCAAGCACTAGCACAAGTACTATATAAAAATGTTGGAATAAACAATTTCCTTTTGAATAAAATGGGCAATGTGGCGGCTCATGAGGATACACCAAAGCATTAATCAACAAATCAAAATTCGTAAGTTTAAACAAACTTAGAAATAACCAGAAATTACATGAAAATAAACATCAAGAAAAATGTTAATGTCGTTAATAATTACTAAAGAGGATTCTAGTTCTCTGACCCAAGGCCTCGCTAAGTATCAAGTAAATAAAGATGATTTTAACATAATCTGTTGGAAACATTTTTAGCCTTTTCAGCAACCTTATACTGAATTTTCTTTTAGTAATTTTATGATGTTCGCTGAGAAATTTGTAATAGAAAATTTAAACAGTATATTACAGTTTCTTACACCTCTGTTATCACCCTCTGTGATCCCACTCAAGAGTTTGTCATTAACATAAATTTTAAGATAGTTAGAATTAGGGTAGTTGCTAGAATTGTTCATTTTCATATTAAGAATTGCTTATAGAAAAACTTTCTTAAAGAATTTCTTTTAATTGATATTACAGTACTATCTTTGTGCCCTGAGAGTAATATCTGCTTTTTCAAACATCCTTATAATACTTTACTATGCCTTTAATAAATTATTACAAATTTTAAATTCTAACCTGTTCGACATTTCTTGTATGTCGATATTTTTACTAATACAGGAGTTTGTGAAAAAAACTTGAAATCACAAATTTACTTCTTGTATGGCAACCACTGCATCAAATTTTATAAAAATTTTTTTATTTAAAAGGCTAAAACTAGTACATTTGTAGCAAAAAATTGTAAACTATTATATTTGCTATTACTATTAATAATGGCATAATTATAATTTGGCATTAAATTGACAAAACTAACCATAATGCTGTCTTGAACTTTGGTTTATTACTGCTTTAAATATAGCTTTAAATTATTTAAACTTTTTGATCTAAAATCATCTACTTATGCCATTATAATGTCACAGGCATTAGATAGATCTATGAAATTGGGCACAGTAAACTCGTGATAATAGGAGTAAACGCCACTACAATTGAGGCTAAATGTTTATACTTACGAGTAAGGCTTGTCAGCTGAACAAGATAAACAAACAAATGCGAAACTCAAACAGCTCAAACATCCGAAGAACAAGTACGCGTAAGAGGAGAAGAAAGAAGACCTAGAATCAAGATATAATTATAAGTGGCTGTAATATACAAGAACAAAGCAAAGCCTTCCTTATTAAATTATAATGTTAAGCCCTTACCTTAGAGTTAGTCATTTTTTGATTCTTTAACGATATTATCTGTAAATTGTCCCTAAGCCCCTTAAATTCATTAAGTTAGTAAAAGCTATAAAAGCACTATAATTTCTCCCTTTGTAAAAGACATTCTACGGGATTCTAATAAATAAATTACATTTAATAAAATTCCTTTAATAATTCCTTGTAATAAATCATTAATAAATAAACTAATACCAAATCACCAACATTACACCTCTGGCGAGTTGCCTTATAATCCAAAATCATATATTTTTGTGTTTATCTTATTAAAAGGATACAATTCACCCCGTAACAATAATGATCTACAAGTTTTCAGTTGGGTTTGATTAGTAAAAAGCAGGCCTAATTTAAATATTCCTTGGCTCATTCAATTTGTATCTTTGTTTAGGCTATAGAATGACCTTTGGTAAGCTTTTTATATTTAATACTTTTTAAAATATTATTAAACAAATAAACATGTACTTACTTTTGTAATTATTTGAATACAATATTTTAAACGAAATTTGATACTGGTATTATGTACTACATTATAGCTCCAGATACTACTAAAATAAGCTTTTTTTTTAACCCACTTTTTACCTTTATATTTATAGATTTTGTTTTTTTTTAAATTGTAATAAAATTGTCAATACTAGAATTTTGGTAAGTTTGTATATTTTTGTATCAAATTCACTTTCTTATTACATAACTTTTAATGAAAGTATAATTTTTATAAGTGCTTTTTTTTTTATTAATACAAAGTATATTAGTCTATAGTTACAGTAATTTTTTAAAAAAAATATGCAAAGTAATAGTAGATTTGTATTGCTAGTGTTCACTTTTATCATATATTTTTATATCATTCAGTTTAAGTCTAATTAGAAAAGTATTACACAAATTTGTATCACGTGATACAAATTACAAGTTTTTTGCAAACCCCTGTATAATTATGATTCTGATGTTTTATCAGCTCATTAATTTTAGCGGCATGTATAAGTTGTTTTTTTTACTTCATTTTCATCATCAGAATTTTCTATCTCTTCAATCTAATGAGTAATTAAACCATTAATAGATCAGATAGTAAGTTATTTTTCAGGTTTAGTCCATGCATCGCTTGGTTAGTTAATCAGATGTACTTGGTATAAATTCTGGTAATAATCCAAATTAGATTTTTATAGTAAGTTCATTATTAAAATTATAATCATTGAGAGCCATTCTTCCTGTTGATATTTCATCATAATTATACCCAAAGCATAAATATCAACTGCTTGAATATTTAGTTTCTCCTGTAAAATTCCTGGTGCCATATAAGGCAAAATTCAAAAGACTTCTTTTTTGGTGTTAGAGAGTCAAAAAAAATTGGCTTATGACCTGCTTCTTTCTATACAAATATATATATATATTTGTATAAATATGACATCTATTCCGAGCGAAGCAAAATGGAGGAGTGGATCAAAAACCCAGCATAGCACAAACTCTGCATAGTTCAGAGCAGCACGGCACAGCATTTCACAAGCTTAGGGGTACATACAGGAGTATCAAAAAAGTAGGTGCAGGGTATCTCCTGACTACAAGTTGTTCGCCTTGGTCATAGTAAAATTTTTAAAAAATTTTTTTTTCAAAAAAAAAAAATTTCCCGAATTTTTCCGTGACTATATAAAATTTTCCGAAGTGTCCCGTAGCCCTATCTATATTTATCAAAATTTTTTTTACTATGGGGGGTAATGGAAAACACATAATCAACTTGGTCTGGCCTTAGCATAGCTCGGAACACACAGCACTTCGCCAGATCAAGAAATGTAGATACTATATCTGATATTTTATAAAAATATAACCAAATCAGTAAGCCCTTAATTTCTTTTTATGACCACTTTTTACTTAAAATGGGAGCAAATTTTATCCAAAAAGACAATTAAACAACTTATGTTGTACAAAATTGGAGTGATGCTTATAGGTGCTAATTAAATTACTCAAAAAGACAATCAAACAATAAAAAAATGAGACAAAATTGAAAGAGATGCTTGTAGATGTTGATTTGGAAATAAGAGATTAAAATACATTATTGTGTCAAAGTCTATAATATTTTATTATTTTTTATTGTAAAGAAATTTACCAATATAATTAGTGCAACAAATTATGTTATAATAAATTTATCATTCATATGTACGCACTATAGTGCTGCTACGAGCCCGCACTAATTTGTATTATTATTTATATGGAATTATGGCTAAGATAAATATGAAATTTTTGTAATGCATACTATAAAAGTTTAATTTAATCTTTTTTTTTTAATAATTAATTACTTCAAATCTCATTTTATAATGTAAATTACAATGACTTTGTGAACAAATGTACATTTATTTATAACTTATTCCTTTAATAAAGAACAAAATGAAGGACCGTCTACTCGGATATTTTGGATCATAAATGGATTTGGTTTTGTTGCACGCTACTAAGTCAAAATCCACAGGTTTGGCACGGGTCAAGGTACATAATTCAATAACGATATAATTGCGAAAGGATGATAATAAACATGCCTATAGTAAACTTTTGCAATGAATTTTTTTTATGAATTAGAGAGCATTTCCATAAGTGAGATTTTGAGATGCAGACAATTTTTAATTCTCACATTACATCTGATCCCGCGACTTTATTGACCATGAGATACACGTTACATTTAATACGTTTAATTCCCAACTAAACCATTTCGTATAAAAAGATTACACATGTCATTCTGGACATGACAACGTGCCGGTACATATCATTCTAAACACCATGTAGTACATATACGTGCCACAGTACATAATGCCATTACGGACATCTCCGTGATAAACAATAACACCGCCCGGACCACTTTTGTTATAGGGGATATGTTCCATATGCACCACTATTTCTGCCAACTTCTATTTTTATAACAATATTCGACATTGGTTGCTCTATAGCATTTCTATCTCAATATATTTTTGACAATAATGAATGCCTTATATTTATCCTTTTCAATGTTGATAATAATCTTCAATGCTAATTGCTCATTAGCATTATAAATACGGTATAATGCGCTATATTAGAGTTAGAATGTTGCATATATTAGGCTATTTTAATTAGTGTATATATTAATTTGACAAAAATAAGCAATATATTACATGTATAACACTACAAATAATGAATCCAAAATATCTAGCAAAATTAATCTATAAGAATCATAAATAAATCCTAAATAATTTCTTGTAAGTATCAATACAAAGCTCTGCTTTCTTTTATAAATTATAATATGAAATCAATAAAAATTTGAGTGAATTGCTCAAAAACTACATTAAGACATATATGCAATGGGCTAAATAATACTATACATATGCTCATTTCTATCTCCCTTTAGGCAATTCAAGCGCCTAGTTTAATAGTAAAACATATAAAGTTCTGCAATAACTCTTGAACCAGCAAGCCCACACAAATCTGTTGGGCTCATTATAATGTGCTCTTTAAAGTAATAACGCTCCTTTTTATTTATGTTTTTTTTACATAGCAAGTACCCAAAGTGATACCAAAATTCTTATTTTTTTATATATTGTTAATAAAATCATATTCTTGAATTTTCTGTGCATATTGTGACACAATATGCAATAGATACGTTTTGATATTTTTAATATTAATCAAAAGAAAATTTAGTATCAATTGAGCACTTGCTACGCTCCAAGCAATAAAAATAACAAAAATAACAATAAAATAAAAAAAGAGCGTTACTAACTTAAAGATTACATAGCGTACCCAACAAATATAATTTTATTTGTGTGGGCTTGTTGGTTAAAAAGTTATTGTCATCAGTGTTGGAAATCTGTTTTGAAATTTATGTTCTCATGAGAACATAATTATTTAATTTAATGTTCTCAAAAATTTTTTTATGTTCTCAAATAGAAAAAAATTTTTTCTCTCTTTCTTCCTTTATTTTTCTTTCTTTTCTCTCTCTTTTTCCTCTTTCTCTTTCTTTCTCTTTTTCTTTTTGTTCACACTCATGCTCTCTTCTCACATTTATTTTTTTATTCTTATTCTCTCTTTCACACTTATACTTTTATACTTCTTTTAGTTATTTTAATTTTTATTTTAATTAATATATTTAAAAATTATTAATAGTAATAAAAAATATAATTTATTTAACTAAAATATATAAAGTGAGCTAAGTTATTCATAAAAATAAAACTTTGACTTTATATATTTTTTTTTAGAAAACAATTAACTATTTAAGGCTTTTTATATAATGTTGGAGATACTATTAGCTATTGTTTTGATCTAGCTTGTATTCAGTTTTAAATAAGCTAGTAACATTTTTTAAATATTTAAATAAATATATATGTGATTCTTCTTTACTATAGCGAATTTAGTGAATTTATAGATTTAAAAAATTTCTTAATATAAAATTTTAAAACATAGAACCAAAATTTAAAATCATAGTAACAAAAGATTTGTTAAGTAATTTTTTTGTAATAGTTTACATTATCATTATAGTAATTTTAACTCTTTAAAATTTATATTAAATACTAATATAATTAATTATATCATAGTTTTAAATGTATAGCAAAGTTTATATAACAAAGTTTATATTGTACCAATGGATAAACCAATAAACTATATTATCCAAAATTTTTTGTAATTCAAAAACAACTAATTTGTTCTCTATTTAAACTAACTAACAATTAAATATTTATGAACTTAATTAGTTTAAACTGCTATATTAATAAAAATAATTTTTATTTATTTTAAACTGCTATATTAATAAAAAAATTTTTTTTATTACTTTATATATTTACATAGAGCACATATTTTTCAAACTTGATGTTCTCAAAAAAAATTTAATAGAGAACATCTTAAATTTTGTAAATGTTCTCAAATTAAAAGTGATGTTCTCATGAGAACATGAGAACATAAGATTTCCAACACTGATTGTCATCGATCTATAAAAAAATCTTGATTAGTGATCATCATTTGACCTGCACGATTAGATTGATGTTAAACACCCAATGGTGACATTCACAAACCTAAATAACTTATTCTAAATATATGCTCCGTTAATAAATATTCACCCACTAAATAAATGAGAATAAGATTAATTAAAAGTATCGTAAAATGGTAATATTCACGAATTCATTCTAAATATTTCGATTCATAAATACTCGCCTATTCCTATTAGAGTAACCGTAAACAAAATGAATTAATGAGATACTATGAACCAGAATAGTTTATTCCAAATACTTATCACTAAAGATGTTGGTGAAATGAAATTAGAATGATGAAATAATTTCATCACTATTGGTGAAATTGGTGAAATACGTTATAGTTATTGTACGGGTTTGACGTAACAACCCGTGGTCACCTTCACCTCATAAGAAGCAATTTTAAGACTATTGTCATGAAATATTAAACACACGTATTAGATAACAGCGTAAATAAAATGAATTTATGATTTAAATTATTAATTCTTTCGTGCAAAATATCAAACAATTAAATCAAAGTTCAAGCATAAACCTAATAATATAAAAATCTCATTCATAAGAAATTTTTTAAAAAAAATGAAGAACTAAATCTAATCAAAAAGCAAAAACATAATTACGTATAGTTAATAATATAAACGTTCAGTGAAATAAAGTAAAACAAAATAACATATGACTCAGTATAATTAGAATTTAAAGAAAGCAAAAACCTAATAACGTGCAATCCGCCCAAAAAGAATTTTAATAAAAATACGAATCTGTCTAATAAAGAATTTAAAGAAAGCGAAGATTAAAGCGAAGATCTAATAATGTATAATTTGTCCAATATAAATTTTTTTTTTTAAAAAAAAAAAAGACAAAAATCCAATAAATAAGGAATTTTAAAAAAAGAGATCTAAAAGCGAATATTTAATAATGTATGGCTTGTCCAATCAAAACTTAAAAACAAAAAACAAAAATCCGACTCTATCTAATAAGAATTTAAGGAAACGAAGCCCTTAATAATGACTAACTGATCTATCCAAGACAATTTAAAAAAAGCGAAAACAAATTAATGCGACACTATGCAATAAAAATTTAAAAAAGACCTAATGACGCGAATGTCCTAACGTTTTTAAAAATGTGAAGGCAAACACATTAATAATAAACATAAAATAGGGTTACTTTCATATTTTTATCAATTATGAAAGTGTTCCGATTTAGTTATTTTTTAAACAAGTGCCAATAAATGAGTGAAAAGTGGGCTGTTAGATAAGACCCGTACAATAATTATCACCTACCAAATAAATGTAATGAGGTAATTATGCAATAATCTTCATGAACTTAGATATCTTATTCTAAATGCTTCGATTAATAAATATTCAACAATTAGGTAAAGAGTAAAGATACCATGTAACATAAATTTTAATGAACCTAAATAATGTATTCCAAACATTCAGATTAATAAATATTCAATCCTTAAATAAAATGTGAATAAGAAGTATTTATTATTGCAATAGTAATCTTAAATAGTTTATTCTATGTTACGATTAAAATTCACTTACTAGATTAGCGCAAATTAAATGAATCTGAATAGATTATTAAATATTTTGATTAATAAATACTCGTACACGAAATAAATGTAAATGACTTAAATAGAATACACTTAATGTTTTGATTAATAAATGTTCACCTACTAAATTAATGTAATACAGTGCAATGTAAATTTTTGTGATCTAAATCTGTGTTGTTAATTTTCATTCTGGTGGGAAATTTTTGGCCTTCCAGTGGTGTAAATGTTCCAGTGACACTATCAATTTTACTTCCAGTGAGCTTCCAGTGGTTTCTAGTTGGTTTCTAGTGGGTCTCCAGTGGGCTTCCAGCGATAACACTAATTAATTCCAAATACCTTGATTAGTAAATGTTCATAAATATGATCGAATAAGTACTTTTAATTCGCTACCCACGGACATACCAGAAATTTAGTAGTTCAGCCGGAGTAGGGATCACACAAGTAACCCATAAATGCATGCTTATGGGCATGCTACCGGATAACATATATATAAGTTTGAATGATTCAATTAAAATTGATACCAGCAGAAAGTCTTCGCCAATCTGGGGTCTCTGAATGACTCCAAAGCCATAAATATCAAGCAACTTTTGCAAAATCTTTACTGACAAATCTTTGGGTGCAACCTAAGATAAAAAAATTTTGATATAAATATGCCTTGCTAAACTCAAATCCTAAACTTAAACTAGAAGATATTTCAGAAGAATTAAGACCAATTCATTTTGCAGGATATATTTATGCGGACTTTTACAGTTATGATATCTTGCAAAACAGAGACATTAGTTAAGCATGTAGTCTTACATTTCAGGTATAGGATCGTCTAAAAAGCAAGATGAAAAAAACGATTCAAATGGCCGTATTTATGGAATTTGTCTTCCAGCTATGGTCTCAAAATTGTCCCAAAGACTTCACTTATCAACATATCGAAGTATTCATCATTTGTCTCTATACTGTAAGTTAATCCATATATCTTAAGCTTATTACCACGTTATACATATCAAATAATTTTTAAGCTTTATAAAATTTATACAATGAATTAGTTTAATATGTACATTATAAATTGCATAATAAATAACGATCAGCTTAATTCTTTCAAAAAATCAGGAGAGTTTTCCTGAGAACCAGACGCCTTGAATATAACGATGCTAGATTTGTTGTGTAACCTATTGCATTTTCCAGAAGAAATTTCGTCATACCCTGCCCAAAATTAATTACATCAAATTTCATATATTATCTAACCAGTTCGCAGAAAATACGGACCTAAATTTTCCTTAGTCTATCATATGGAATCCATTCAATTCTTTAATGCGATAATCAATATCCGCATTTCCACTTGTCGATTCTTGAATTATCATGTTAGAATCGCATGCCCAATACCATGTTTCAGATGTGTTGTCTTCCGTATTTCGAATTTTTTTACACTTATCCACTAAAAAATATTCTAAATTAATGTGAGTCACTCGAGTAGCAATTTCCATGATCCGATTAACAGAGCTTATACAGGCTAACCGGGCGACTCTTACAATTTCTATACAGTCAGGCCCCTAAATGCAACTTCCCTAAGTGCATGTCCTATAAAAGCCACCCTAAATGCAATGTCTTCTCTTGGACCCAACTCATATTACGCCTATAGATTTTTACCTCCCTAAATGCAATACCTTTTTAAGTGCATGTTTGGCTAAATTTTTACACATGGCCCTGTCGCATTGCATTTAGAGAGGTCTGACTGTATATTACAGTATTACACAGAAGAAAAAGATATAATTGCATACCAATTATTGCCAACATAATTATTATCCAAGTTAAAATACTACAAGCGAATCGTCCATTTTTACAGTTTGATGAAAATAAATTTCATTATCCCTTCATTTCGACTTCAATTCCAATTTGATAATAATACCCAAGGCTGCTTATTTCACTAGCGTCATATTAGCACATTTTTGGAAATAAATATATGCTTTATATTCATCCTTGTTGGCACCGATGATGTAATTGTGTACCAATCCAAGTATTTCTGAATTTGCCTAGGCGTATAGAATTTAGGATATTGTTCACTATTCAGTTCGTGAGAGAGTTTTAATCAATTCACACAACTGGATAACAATTCGAAATATATGCATAAAATAGCTAAAAGCTTAAATACCTTCAGATCGTCACCATTAAGATCACAAACAATAAATGAAGGAATTTGAGAAGTGTAATTAGGCGGTAATATATTTTAGCATTCAATAGAAAGGTATGTACGATAGTGAATTTGAAATTCAAGACTTCTATTGTTAATAAGTTTATATACATAACATACATGTAAGTTAAATCAGCAAATGAAACATCAATTTAAAAATTTACAAAATTTTCTAACGTTAAACTTTGTAATATCACATGCAATATAATAATGGGTCAAATTTTTTAAAAATCAATAAATGAATAACAAAGCAAAGAGTTTTATAAATTGGTAGACTTTTGAACGCTTCTACCTCAATTCGAAAATATTTCTTGGCAGTAAAAAATGAATATATATAACTGCTTGACAAATGTTTTTTTTAGAATCAATATCTTTTTTTTTCTCGACATTCAATAATAACATCTCCTAGAATTTTTAACTGTGGCCTTCTTCTTTCGCACGTCTAATTAATGGATGTTGATCTTGAGATATATCATGTGGTGTTAATTGAACATAGGTTTTTTGATTTTGTGAATGGTATTTAACTCCCCAATTAACATCATTAAGAATATTAGACAATTGGTAGAACCACGAAATATACATCTAGAAACACCTGTTCGTTTGTTGTAACAATGAATATAGGCCTCAAAGATAACTTGAAATATACTTTCTGGACAGATAAGAAAACTGCTTGAAGACCAGTATTTTTTTTACCCAACCGTCGATGAATAGAATTATCACCTTTAATCTTGGCGATTATTGAAACAGGTATTTTTTTTTTGCTCTACTGATAGTTTTATTTAATTTGCGGATAGTGTTATTATGTCGTGAAAATCCACGATTAGTTTTGAACTCTTTTTGGCAAATTAAGCACTTTAGTTTCATGTTAAAGCATTCATATTTTTGGTTCGTTTAATTGAAAACAACTAGAAAAAAAAATTATATTTGTATTTTGTTATATAATTTTTTAATTGCTTGAATCTTTTGACAATTATAATTAACTTACCTATAAAAAAGTGATGGGTTTTAGTGACGGGTGATGGGTTGACACTTATTTCTTATAGTTTTTTGTTTTTTTTTTGAGGAGCGTCAAGTAATTTTCCTGATCATTTGACCAATCAAAATCAGATAATCAAATATTTTGGGGTTTAATTTGAGGTCCAATTCCAAAGATCAGCGGATATACGATAAATATAATTGTCTGGCGCGTAGTTCTCCGAAGCGTAGAGGTGTAGCAATAGACCAGAATTTTTTATCGCGGTTTGCAAAATTATGTGACCTTGGATCAAATTTATAGATAGCTGCACATTAATACAATCGAATACAATCACTTGAATAATTACGCGATTTTATGATGATTTTTTAGTGAATATAGATATAACTGGCAAATTTTATGAAAATAATATATTAATATTGCACTTTACAATCTTTTACAATCGCGCAATCAGACAACAATCGGGTGATTGAGTGGTGATTGTATGAGTATGCAGCGATCTTCAAATTTGATCAAAGTTACATCATTTTTGCAAACCGCGATAAAATACCATCTAAAAAATTTCGTTAGCCAATCAGATTTCGAGATCAGGTGTAACGTGAAAAGGTTCAAGAAACAAAAAAATAAATGAAAAATCGCCCATAACGTGAAATTTCACATATGAAACTGTCTTCTGCGTATTAATTAAAAGTTTTCCTTGTAAAATTTTGGTATAAGTATAGTTATCTAAGCCCAATCCACTAGCAATACCCTAACCCTATCCTAATTTCAAATGTTTTTTTTTCTTAGCGAAATTTTTTTAGTAGGACCACATAAAGTGCGAAATTTTTTAAACTGGCATTGCGTTGTCCCATAGTTTATGTCGTCCCATTTTTATATTAGATGATCGTCATTAAACATGCTGTTAGCCGTTTTTTATATTTCTAGCTTATCTTGATAATCAAAAATTTTCAAAAATTTTCACGCATCCTGCGCCTCGGATTATATTAGTTGGAAATTTCACTTTTTTTTTTAATCTTACTCAGTTTGAGTATCTCATTGCTCGCTTAGTTTCTCCTTTCCTAGCTAATCTTATAATCAAAATATCTCATGATTAAATTTCTTTTTCCTGCGCCTCGGATTCTTTTATATTAGTTGGAAATTTCACATTTTTTTTTAACCTTACTCAGTTTAGAGTATTCTCATTGCTCACTTATTTTCTCTTTTCTTGGCTTATCTTGATAATCAAAAATTTCTCACGCGTCGTTACGATTAAATTTCTTTTTCCTGCGCCTCGGATTCTTTTATATTAGTTGGAGATTTCACTTTTTTTTAATCTTACTCAATTTGAGTATTCTCATTTCTCGCTTATTTTCTCTTTTCTATCTTAATAATCAAAAATTTCTCACGCATCGTTATTTTCTCTTTTCTAACTTAATAATCAAAAATTTCTCACGCATCGTTATTTTATTTTTTTTTTTTAATCTTGATCTATTCTCCTTCTCGCTGCTTATTTTCTCTTTAAAGATGTTATCTTTACCACTGAGTGCTATTGGAAGATCTTTGAATACGAAGCTGATTATAACACCTTATATAGGTGTCTCTAATTAAATCGGGAGTGGTGCAGAGTTGTTGTGCCAATATTATGGCGCCGACCTTGCTTTAGCCGCACAAAGATTATTCCAACATTGCTTTTAGGACTATACGAAAAGGAGAAATCATTAACTCCTAACTTTGACAAATTAATCCCGGAAAACAAAAAATTATTATTCGAATATTCTCATTTTGTCAAAGTAGTTTCGCGCGATTTAACCAAAGGGGTTAAAAATTGGCTTAAAAAGGAAGGAAAATCTGATCTTTTTCCTTCTATAATATCTTCATTAATGGCTATGTTTTTGCAAACCGGCAAAAACCTAAATGAATTGGAATTTAATGGAGGTGGATATGAAGTTGGTTCTCGTTTAATAATGCCAGTATCAGATGAACTTTGCGAAAATAACAATCTAAAATCTTTAAGCATTGTAAATCTTTGTCTGGAAGAAGTAATAGTGAAGGCATTAGCACAAGCTCTTACGGAAAACACCACAATGACTTCTCTATTCCTTTCAAATAATAATCTTAGCTCCAATGAAGACAAGAAACTTGCAGAGATTATTGAGAAGAACAAGTCTTTAACTTCCTTTAATCTTTCAAGTAATCAGCTTAACATTGAAGGAATCCGATCAATTTCAAATGCACTTGAAAAGAACACTACTCTAATTTCTCTAACTCTTTCAAATAATAATATTGGTCTTGAAGGAGTAGAATTATTAGCAGGAGCTCTTCTCAAGAACTCGACATTAAAATCATTAAATCTTGGTAGCCGATATATGTCAAGAAGTCTTCCCAATATGGAGTGCTCCGTATTAAAAGGTCACATTTTTACATTTATCTCATTTTGAGATAATTGAGTTTAACCATTTGTTTTGATTTTCGGACTGATTCGGGATTAATTAAATTTCACGATTTTGATTGGTTAAAGAAGGCAGGTGACTATCGGATAATCTCGTGACGTGTTGGCTCTACGCAGCCTCATGTAATTTTTCTTTTTAAATTATCTTGATTTTTTATTATGCAAATCAACTTTTATTAATAATTGAAAAATATCAATTATGTCAAAATTTACATGAATTTAATAAAAACTCATTTTTCAAAAAATTGTAAAAATGGGCCCTTTTAATACGGAGCACTCCATATGATCGGATTAAACGTGTTGGCAGATGCCCTTCTAATAAACCAACTTTAACTTCACTAGATGTAACGGGAAATGCAATTCGCTTGGAAATTGAAGGATTATTTGCCGTTCTTACAACAAACAGCAGCTTGACTTCATTAAATATTAGTTCAAATTGGTTTAGTGATGGTGGTATAGATTCATTGGCAAAAGTTCTTCGTATAAATACCACGTTGACTTCTTTAAATATTTCTTCTTGTCGACTTTATCATCCGGAGAGCCAAATACTTTTAGAGGCTATGTGCATGAATAGTACATTGACTTCATTAAATCTTAGCTATAATGTTTATAATGTGCAAGCATTAGCAAAGCTTCTTCGCATGAATAATACTTTAACTACATTAGATCTTTCAAATAGTTGGATTAGTGCTGAAGGAGGAAGTAAGCTGGCAAATGCTCTTTGCGAAAACAATACGCTAACTTGTTTGAATCTTTCAAATAATTTGCATTGTGGTAATGGTGAGAATACATTTGCAGAGGCTCTTCGCAGAAATAATACTTTAACCTATTTAGATCTTTCGAATAATTCACTTTCCACTACAGTAAAAAGAGAATTAACACTAGCTTCTAGTACAAAAACTACTTTTACTCTTTTAATATAGATTTAAATTTATTAATGTTGTTTTTAGTTTTTTTTTCATTCAAATTAATGAAAAATTGGCTTAATAAAATTCTTTACTCGAAAAAATTTGTTCTTAAAATAATTATGTTATATACACAACCTTCTTGAGAAATAAAGTATATATGCATTTCGAATCTGGTTCAATTAGCTATATACATAGTAACAATTTAATAAATTGATTCAATTTATATCAATATATACAGTGATGTCACTTGGTTATTTGGCCGGCCAATGGCCGCGGCCATTGGCCGAGGCCAAAAGGCCAAAAATATAAATCTCATTTTTGGCCGAAACGGCCAAATAAAACTAGTAATTTGATTGGTTAAATCTTCACTTAGTAATTTTTCTATATAACTTACTAAACCTTTGCTTATTAAACCTTTGCTCAAATTACTTATTAAACCTTTGTTCAAATTATACTTTTATATAACTTTTTAAACCTTCGCTTAAATTATTTTTTTTTTATAACTTATTAAACCTTCACTTAAATTATTTTTTATATAA
>QKWP01000842.1:7939-88191 GCA_003550325.1 Gigaspora rosea
ATAAGATTTTATAGAATTTTATTAATAAAATTCTATAAAATCTTATGATTCACAAAATTTTACTAATTAATTCTAACTTCATGCACTAAATAAACTTATCCAGAAACTAAAAATACATTAAATTGGCAGGATTGTTTTTATTTTACTTGAAATTTGGAGAAAAGTTGTTTAAATTTGACTTTTTTGATCAAAATCAAAAATCATGCATCTAATATCTAAAATTCAAGTAAAATAAAAATAATTATGCCGATTTGATGTATTTTTGGATGCTAAACAAGTCTACTTAGTACATGAAGTTAGAATTATTTAATAAAATTTGTAAATTATAAGATTTTATAGAATTTTATTAATAAAATTATATAAAATCTTATGATTAACAAAATTTTACTAATTAATTTTAACTTCATGCATTAAGTAAACTTGTTCAGCACCAAAATATACATATAAACATATTCAAACTCAGATTATCCTGCAGACTTTGGACCAAATTTGGACCAAACTCAGACTTGACTAAAGTTTGGTTTGGGTCCGGTTTGTATATATTATTTGCTTGAATTTGATTGACTAGTTTAGTATCAGGTGGGGAGAGGGTTACCCTCTTAAGAGGTGGAAATCATCTGATAAATGTTCTCTACCCTAATATTATATTTATTTATATGACTTTGATAATTATAATATTTTCAAATGGTTGTATTTGAACCTAAAATTATTTAAAATAGGTACAAGTAAATTTAATGAAATATATTTAGTATCAGGCATATCAGGTGTATCAAGTGTATCAGAGCGAAACTTCACATTATCTACTGATATTTATAGTTTGCTAAAATTTAATAGAAAATATGTATTTAATAAAATTTCTTTAATTATTATATTTACAATAGATTACTTCTTACTCGATTTGATTATTCAGGTAACACATCAATAACCCAGTTTTACATGTTGATAACTCATCCGCCTATTTCTACCTAAGTTACTAATAATTAAAAATTTTGTCACATCAGATCAATTATTTTATCAATTAAGTCTCCTATTTTTTTGTCAATATTTGATAATGCTGACATTTTATTGTGCATGCATTTTCTTGTATAATCTGTGGGAAAATTAATAGTTGAGTGCGATTTATGTCCATTAATATTTTAGGTTTCAATTTCAAATGTGTAATCCTCTTTTAACTAATTATTTAAATTTATCGAAATTAAAGTGTCCAAAGGTTATTTTATTAAACAAGATTCACTAACAAGGAAGGGAAGAGATTTTCATATTAATCATTGGCAAAACATCACGGTATTTTTGGATCAAATCATGTAAACTAATTGTCAAATTTAAAGAGATAAGAATGGAATTGTTGGAACGGTTGTAAATTTTTTCAGTCAATAGTAAAATAATTCATAATAATAAATAAAACAATGTTTATTGATTTATTCGATCAAAAATCAGTTCAAAATTTTCGTCCGTAGGACTAATAAATATTTATAATATCATGTACCAAAATTTATGTCGAACAGCTTAGTATTAGAACGACCTTCATCACAACTGACAGTCTGCCAATACCAAATAAATTTTATTTAAATAAATAAATATTCATAAAATTAAAATTTTCAAAGTATACTAATACAAACTAACAAAGGTACACAAAATTAGATAGTATTGTATATTTGAATAAATTTGATTAAAAAAACACATTTTAGAACACCCTAACGCGAAAAACAATCGATTAAAAAAAAAAAAGCCATTTTATTAAATCCTGATGCGAAAAACAATTGATCATCTAAATATAAGCTCTAATGATTTGATATGCCATATGCTATATAATCAATTAAAATACAGTATTGTTAGTCGCGTGCTTTGATTAAATAATATAATTTTCAGGTTTAAGAGAAATTCACTCGCAAGCTTCAATTTGACAACATAAATGACCTTATAGGACTATATGCTGTGCCATTTTCAAGACAAGGATATATCAAACAAATATTATATAATTATTTAATTCAAGATCAATATTAATGACTATACACTTTAATTAAATTTTATGAGTAATGCGTTAGTTGATATAATTCAAAAATAAAATGTGAGTAGTAATACAATCTTTACAAGTTTAATAGGTTGATTATTAAAAATTATAAAAGAAAGTTGGCTGCCTTCGGGTATTGAACTTCCGATCTTCAGGTCTTGCGCTAGTCCTTCTACGCCGCTGTACTACTGTACTATGGGGGTTTAGGCGTAATGTAAAAGATTATATTTTCCTATAAAAGGAATATTAGTGTTACCAGATTGTCCAATCATAAAAAACGTAAGATAACTGTATTGCATCGATTAAAATTTTGTATTTCATCATTATGATCTTTTTAATACGTAAAATACGTAAGTACCCTTATATATTTGATCATCAGAGTAGATTATCTATTTCCCACGGTTTTACTCGCAACATTTTTTCTATTCTTAACAATCATGACATCGAAAGTGCTTATGGGCAATATGCCCGAATTAATGGAAAAAATCCTTAATAATTTAAAACTTGAATTTTATTCTTTATACTCTTGCGCTCTTGTAAACCGACATTGGTGCAAAATATCTATACCTATTCTTTGGCAAGATCTATTTTCATTTTCAGTCAATCCAAAACCTTTATTCATTCCTATATATTTTTCATCTCTTGGCGAAGACGAAAAATTCATTATAAAAGAATGTTTAAAAGAAGAAGGATTAAATATAGAATTTTCAATTCCATTATTTGATTATGCAAGATTTCTAAAGGTTCTTTATATATATAATTTAGAATTTAAAGTTAAACAATGGATCAATCTCAAACTTGGACAGCAGAACTCAGTTTATACCAATACTTGGACAAGTCCCTTAATTACTTTACCATTCAAATTATTTATTGAGAGTGGCGCCACTTTATATGAATTTGGTTTATCTTATTCTGAATTTCTTAAATTTCAGTCAGAGATTTTTCTCCCATTAGAACAAAATGTACAATTTTTCTCAAAACTCCAACATTTATCTTTTTCTTTGGATACAAATTCAAGTCTCGGTATCGAAAATATTAATAAATTATTAAGGATCTTGGCAAAAAATTCTACTAAAATTAGTACTTTAAGCCTTGATATTTTTTCTGATTCCAAGTCTCAAGTAATTAATACTTTATCTCCCGCTCTTAAACTCCTTATTAAATCACAAAAACAACTTAGAAAATTTTTATTAAATGCTGGATCAGATTATAGTACTGAATTTTTTACTACAAAAGTTTATACTACTCAATTCCACGGCATTATTTCAGCTTTAGAGTCTCAAAAAAATTCATTACAAAATATTAGATTAGCTGGTTGTGAGTTTAGCGATGAGTTCGAGGTACTAAATAATTGTAAAAATTTAGAAACGATTCGTATTAGAAATTGTGATTCGAAACTATTGAAAATATTTGATTGTAATATTAGCACTTTAGAGATAACTGATTTTCAGATTGATGTACCGATTATAATACAAACTTTAGAAAAGTTCGGTAAATTAATACAACGATTAACATTTGAATCAAAAGTAGTAATTCGGAAAGAATTATTATTAATAGAAGCTCTTAAGTCCTTCTGTCCAAACATTACATATCTCTACATTACGGATATCGGACTTCCCACACAACTTATAGAGCTTATTGGCAATTTACAAAAACTTCAATTTCTCTCGCTAGGGTTCGCTTCTAGCGTACCAGAAGAAGATCGGAAAATACGAGTCATGGAGTTTGCTAAAATCTTGCCATCAACATTGCAATATCTTGACTTAGCGAATACTTGGTTAGAATCATTTCTTGATATTTTACTCAATAATTGCAATGCTCCCTTAAAAAATTTGTTAATTGGTAGTTGTAGCTTTGATAATGAGAAAAATGTTAAAGCCCTAATCAATTTTTGCTTACAAAAGGGAACTTTGAATTACGTAGGTGTAAGCAAATCTAGATATCTTAATTTAGATTATGATATTGGAAACGAATTGGAAAAATATGTTAAATTGGTACCATATGATCATATTGTTGTTTATAGGGATAGAAATCGGCTATATGATTTAATCGACTAAATCTATCAATTTTTTAGTCGCTAAATCGATTCCCTAGTTGTTAATTATTAAATCTTATTAACAGTTAAGCTGATCAAATTATAGAAATAACTATAAAACTTTCCCAAATTTCAAATATGGGTCTTAAACATCATAAATCATTCGCTTTATGAATTTATATCAATTAGTTAAAATTCCATTTTAATATCAAATTTGGTCAATGAAATAACTTTCTAAAATATAAAAAAAAAAAAAAAATTATTTGAATTCAATTATCTGAGTGATCTTGTTATCCAGTTAGTTCATCTGAAGTGTCAAGTTTCCACATTTTCGAATTAATTGCTTATCCATAATATTTATTTTTCGACTGAATAATGTTAGTTTAATTTGTTCAGATAGAGATCGTAGTTAAAAGTTTTTTTTATATATATTAATAACTTTATTTTAAGATTTAGTACTGTATTAATGAATTACTGTGATCTTAAGATATGTAATCATTATCATGCAAAGTCTGCAAATTTCTTTATATTTTTTTACAAATTGCCACCGAAAATAATAATAATCCTTGCACGAATATATAGATTGCGACGGATATTATAATAGTTTTACAATGCCTGAAGACTGAACTTTACAAGAAATACCTAATGGGTACAGATAAATTACTCGGTCTTTATTTTTACATGATAATAATATTATTCATAGAGATTTGGTAAATATAGTATTAGTATACTTTACATATAGTATTTATTAATTTACTAATGCCCAAAGTCGATACTTATTCTTAACATAACGTGTAGACTGTCACCTACCCAATGTTTAATTGGAATCATATTAAAAGAGGGGGTCAAATGTGTCCATTATGTGTAGAGTAAGACTCTTTAATCTTTTCCATATCCTTAGAAATTATACTATATTCAATAGTATTAGTTAAATTTTCTTTAAAAAATATTTTAATCATCATAGATAACAAAAATTACAGATTTCGGGCTATCAAAGCAGATGAATGAAATGTCTATGACTTCAAACTCAATCATTCAAGGAATGCTGGCATATATCGAACCTTAATTGGATACAAACGCGATAAAAGACCTGACGTCTGTAGCTTTGGATAGATCCTTTAGGAAATTTCAAGCGGAACATCTCATTCACATCCTTTAATTCTGGAGTTTTAATATTTCAAGGAAATAGTGAAGAGCATATAGAAGGTACACTGTCTCATATATATCGAACTTTACAAAAAATGTTGGGCTAGTGATCTTGAAGATCTTCCAGGAACAAGAACAATTCTCAATACTTTAAAACAAAATATTCCTAACGAAATTATGAATCAACACCATCATATCAAATATTATCTGAGACTAGCGAAATTTTTCAAGTCTCAAGACAATATAAGCACATATGAGAATATCTTCTCCGCTTTATTTATCTGTACAATAAATTCAAATGCTTCAGTGCAGGACAACAGTAGACTTGAGAATTTGAGAAGTGAAGCACACGTATTTTTATGCGAGGCAAATTTCTTAAAACAGGCATAGTCCTGAAGACCAAGTAAGTGCTTTAACTTGGGACCTATCTCGCAAATATAGATTTGAAAATTTTATATGGCTTTTTACAAGAACACCATGTTGACTTCATTAGCCCATTTGGAGGAAAGCATAGCAGTTATACTTTGCAAGAATACCATGCTGATTTCATTGAATCCTGAATGTAATAATTTTTGGTCAGGAGGGGAAGATGCACTTGCAAGAAAACAATGTTAATCTTCAAAAGAATGGAGTTGGATCAGGAGGAGGTAAAACATTGGCAGATGCGCTATTAAAAAGCTAGATCTTTGAAACAGCAACCTTAGAGAGGGTAATTGTAGATGCATTTTGCAAAAAAATCATATTAACTTTGTTGAACCTTTGTTTGAATAGATTTGGATCAAAAAAGAAAGTATTGTCTGATGCACTTTGCAAGATTTACTATGCTTACTAATTTAGATCTTTTAATATTTACTTGGATTAGAAGGAGGAAAAGCATTAGCATATGCACTTTTAAAGAACATAATACTGACTTCTTTGAATCTTTAAATAAATAAATAAACTTGGATCAAAAGGAGGAAAAGCATTGGCAGATGCACTTTGTAAGAACACTATACTGTTTTTTTTTGGATTTTAAAAGTAATAATATTGGACCAGAAGGTGGAAAAGCATTAGCAAATGCACTTTGTAGTAATATCTATTAACTTCTTTGTATATTCAAGAGAATAATCTTGGATTAAACAAAAGATATACAATATTAGAAGCAATTTACAAGAATAGCATGCTAAAAAATTTCAGATCTTTAAGATAATAAGTTTAAAAGAGAATATGTACTATTAGAAGCACTTTTAAGAAAATAATGCTAAAAACTTTAAATATTGAAGGATTAGTAAATTCAGTTTGCAAAAATGTTGCATTGGCTTTTTAGATCTTGGTTCAAATAAACTCAGTTTGCAAAAATGTTGAATTGGCTTTTTTAGATATTAGTTCAAATAAACTTTGATTAAAAGATAAAAAAAATATTAGCGGATACACTTTATAAAATTACTATTTATTTCTCTAAATCTTTACAATAATAAGCTTGCATTAAAAAAAGAAAATGCATTAGTAAGTGCACTTTGCAAGAACTCCATACTAACTTCTTTAAATCTTGAATATAATAACTAAATCAGAAGAAGGAAAAGTATTAGCTAATTCATTTTGTTAAAAGCATTATACTAAAAACTTTGTATTTTCAAACCAATTATCTAGAATCAAAAGAAGGTAAAACATTAGTAGCTGAACTTTGCAAAATCTTTATACTAATTTTTTTAAATCTTGAATATATTAATCTTGAATTAGAAAAACAAAAGCATTATCAGATGCACTTTGCAAGAATTCTATACTTACTTCTTTAAATATTGTATCTAAAATATTTCCTGGATTAGAAAAAGGAAATGTAACTTTTTTGAAACTTTATTATAATAAACTTGAATTGAAAAAAATGCAAGAACTCTAGATAAACTTTTTGAACCTTAGTATAGATAATCTTGAATCAGAAAGAGGAAAATTATTAGGTTATAGGATAACAATATTTACACAATATATCAGATGTGAAAAATTGCTTTAATTAAAACAGAATAAGAATATAGATCATATTCTGTTTTAAGAACTTGCATTACAAAATCTTTTTTAAGGACCTGATTATATTCTGTTTTAAAAATTTGTTAAAGTTTTTTTAAGGGCTTGTACAAAGTGATAGAATAAAACCTGTGTTATAAATAAATAAAATTAGCTATAATGATTATATGAGAGTGAAACATGCTTTATATTATAAAACAAAAATTAAAAATATGGAATTTATCCCAACCTGATATACCTACTAGTTCATAACTAGGGATGTGTTCTGCTTAAATTGGTAAGTTCATACTTTGAACCCTGGCCAAATACTGTTCTAAAGCACATGAATTTAATTATATTTGCCCATACATGTTAATTTAAATAGCTGTTTAGCACAGTCCTACTAAATAATTAATGGGGAAGACAATTAATTGCAATTTTCAAATTCAATTTTTTTATTAGGGGTGCAGTTACAATTAGTCAATTAATTGCAATATTTACATATGTTACAATCTCATATCAAAAATTGTAATTTAAAAGAAATAATATTAATATATGCAATTACTGATTGCAAAAAATAACTAAGCAATTGCTTTTTTTTTTAAACAATCTAACATATTTACAAACTTGCAAACTAATGAATATTAAAATTAGTGTAAGGGTTAGTTAGAGGTTAGAGTTAGGGCTTAACTTATAAGTAAAATTTTCTTTCTGTTTTTTTTTATTAAAGCTCCTATACAGGTTTAGATACTCATTTTTTGTATTTTCAGTATTTTTTACTTTTTTCTTTGTTTTTGTCTCGTCAAGCTGATCCATAAAGATCAAATTTTATGATTTGATTGGCTTTATATCATGTGAACGCACCTGACTTTAGACAACCCACGTTCTGGTTTCACACCATAATTACAGTATAATATTATAATGTTATAATTAAGGGATAGCTAAAGCCAGGTGTGTTTATATGTTTTTGATTATTTAATTAAAATTAGAGTAAGAATTAGTTAGGGGTTAGGGTTAGGGCTTGATTTATAAGTAAAATTGTCTTTTCGACATTTTTTATTAATGCTCCTAGACAGGTTTAGATACTTGTTTTTTGCATTTTTGGTGTTTTTTACTTTTTTCTTTATTTTTGTTTCGTCAGGCTGATTCGTAAAGATCAAATTTTATGATTTGATTGGCTTTCTATCATGTGAACAACCTGGCTTTAGATGACCCTATAATTAAGTAACTACATGACACCTAGTCACTCCAAACTGGAAACTGATGAATATGTTGTTATTTGCTATACATGCATTTCATTTACATTAATTAATCAGTAAGCATAAAAGTTATTAAAGTGTATTTTGCAGAAAAATATAATAGTTATAATAATTTAATCGGTAAGCATAGTGTAATCTGCAGCAGAATATAATAGTTATAATAAATTTTAAAACACGTAAGTATGTATATAGGCATGTATTATTTTATATAAGCCATAAATTCTGTTAACAATGATGTTATTTACAATCAATTAGCTTTCTAAAGATGTTCTTAAACAATGATTTATAGATTGGTCTAATTGGCCAAAAAATAAATCATGACATATAAGTCAAAATAAAACCTAGATATATAAACTTCTTTTTCATAGTCATTACATGTACTAAATCAATGAAGTCGATAGAATCAAATTTGAAAAATATTCAATAGTATATTATTTAAAGGAAACTATATTGCAGTTCAGCATTTTAACAAAATAGTATTATAGTATTACAGTATTACGCATTATGGTATTACGCCATTATGGCTTTACGGCTTTATAGCATTATGGCTTTATAGCATTATGGCATTATGATTCACAGCAATTACAGCAAAAAATATGGCAATGCTATAACCATATTAATTTGCAAAATTAATTCTACTACCAGCTATATATCCGCTCTAGTTACTCAGACCAAGTTTATCTACACCTCAATCATAAGCCTTAGTAGTTTAGTTGATTTTAGTTAGTCTTACTAGTGATACTTTCATGGAGGGTTCATGTAGTCTCTCACAATATACATACATAATGAGGTTTTATGATACGTGACAAAACTATATCAGGTATTGTACAAATTTTATGCAAAAAAGATTTTTAATTAAAATTAAATTAGTAAAAACTTCCTGTTTGAAGTCAAATAGCATGGGGTCTTTCTCAAATTTCAGAAAAGCTCAGGTTTATTATGTGAAAATTGGCCAATTAGCAGCAACCTCCCTATGCACATGACACACTGTTGATTAGACAATCGTTGAATGTGGTAAATATTCTCAAATTCTAAGAATTTTGAAGAAACCTTTCGTATCCAGGTACTAGCTAACACGACAACACCCTAAATAACATTATTTTAGTGTGCACATCACAATCACTAGCAAATCAATCAAGCCTACACACCTAAGCATCATTTTTCTAGTTGTTAAACTATCTTTAATAATAAAAATGTTTATTAAATAGGCTATCGAAATACTTATACATACTATTAAGTAATATACACATAATAAAACAATATAATTTATTTCCAGGCCAGTCAACATTTTAAATATAGTTTTGTAGTTTTGGCTTTGTAGTAAGCGACATATTTATTTGACTAAAAAAATCCATCTTTAATTTTAGAAGTTTTTAATAAAATAATCGAATTCCTATTTACTTAACAACTTGGTTTTAGCAAAGAGGCCTAAATATAAAATGATAATAATAGTCAGTAAATTGGACGAACTAAACAAAAAAAAACCCACAAAATTAGACATATTAAAAAAAAACAATAAAAGAAAAATTGCAAATAACTGTTGTAGCTTAAATAATTAAGCAAAGCGTTATCTGGACTAAAAAAAAAAGAAAGTTTGTAATAATAAGAATCGTAGAATAAATATAACATAGTAATTTTCTTTCTTTCACGTTGGCTATGGTTTGTTCGACATGTTTTAAACTTCAACTACTTTCGAATTTAAAAAAGAATCTAGAAAAAGAACATTCCGGCAAGTTAAAACATCACTGAACTTTTACTAAGCGTTGTTATTGTCTGTATATAATATTTCTATTGATTACAAACCTCCTCATTATGGCATGATGCAACATGATGCAACATGATTTCCTATAGAGACATTCACTACAAAGTTATTCAATTAGTGGAATAGTGCACCAATACTAGTTTTTTTTATAAGTTTGCTTATACGTGAAGTTCCGGTTTTACTAGTCTATACAATATAAATACTTGTGTAATGTAAATCCCAGAAATCATCAGAATCGAATGCCCCATGCTAAGTAAATTCATTCATTTATATATATTTGAATTTAAGGATAAAGGGTATGCTGATCATTCTAATAATTCTGTTAACAATGATGTCATTTACGATCAATTAGTTCTCTAAAGATGTTCTCAAACAATGACTTATAGATTGGTCTAATTGGCCAAAAATAAATTATGACATTTAAGTCAAAATAAAACCTAGACCTATAAACCCCTTTTTTCATAGTCATTACATGTACTAAATTAATGAAGTCGATAGAATCAAATTTGAAAATATTTAATAGTATATTATTTAAAGAAAACTATATTGCAGTTCAGCATTTTAACAAATGGTATTATAGCATTATGGTATTACGCATTATGGTATTATGCCATTACGCCTTTACGACTTTATGGCATTATGCATTATAGTATTACAACTCACAGCAATTACAGCAAAAAATACAGCAATGCTATAACTGTATTAATTTGCAAAATTAATTCTACTACTAGCTATATATCTGCTCTAGTTACTCAGACCAACCACACCTCAATCATAAGCCTTAGTAGTTTAGTTGATTTTAGTTAGTCTTACTAGTGTATAGTTGTAATACTTTTACAGAGGGTTTATTTAGTCTCTCACAATATACATACATAATTAGGGATGTTAATGGAGTGCTCAAAGGTGGTGTAGTGCATACTCTAGCAGAGTATCTCTTAACACCACACTACACTGAAGTATGAATCAGAGCATACTCCAAAGTGTAACCTAGAGTTTAACCCAGAGTACTATGTTTTAAGCACTATATAATACTCCGGAGTTTATAGTACTGTATTTTTCTGAAAATTTGCTACCTTATTTTGGGAAATACAGTAAAAAATATATATACAATAATACTCCATAGTATAATCCATTTAGTATTAGTAGTATTACTCCAGAGCAATTACTCCTATTAATAATATCTTAGTAATCCAAGGTGGTGTCATGTCTAGACCATACTGGTATGGAGTGGGTTATACTTCACAGTTACTCTGGAGTACCTTACTCCATTAGCATCCCTATACATAATGAGGTTTTATGATGTGTATCAAAACTATGTCAGGTATTGTACAAATTTTATACAAAAAAAGGTTTTTAATTAAAATTAAATTAGTAAAAACTTCCCGTTTGAAGTCAAATTAATTCATTTATATACATTTTGAATTTAAGAATAGAGGGTATGTAGATTATTTCTATTAATAAACGAGTGACCAAAAATATTTTTACTGCAAATTTAAAAATTTCTATATATAAAAATTAATTTTTTACTATATAAACTGTATTTATGTACTAAGTAAAATTGTTTGTAATAAAAAATTACACATATCTTAAAAATTTTATTAATTTTGAATGAAATTTGATAAAGTTTTTATAGAATCAACTTTTGCGGGGGCGGGTCTATTCTGCGGAGGCGATCACAAATTGGCCAATCAAATCACGTGTAAACAATAAGTAAAATAGAGTTGCTAAGATAAAAACAACCATATCTCATGTTCTACTGGGCCAATTTTAATGATTCGACCACCACCATTAGAATCAGAAAAACCTTCTCTACAATTTTATTTAAAAATTTAATATGATTACTTAATAAAAATTTTCTTTATTATTAAATATAAAATTTTTAGTAACTAGTTTATTAATAGAAATGATCTACATACCATCTACCCTTAATATATGACACATTAACCTGTTACCTAGCACAATAATGTGCTTTCTAACGATGCTAAGCCCAACACATTGACACATTTTACTTATTTGCGTAGGTAAAAAAGCGATAACTAATATTTAAATCGATCTTAATCCAAATGACGGGAATGAAATTTTACATATTGTAAGCATTACTCTAACCCTATAGTCTCTAATCTTAAGACCCTAACCCTAAATTTTTATCTCACACACTTAGTTTATTTACAAAATTGGAGTCCTTTTTAGTTCTTCTCTTGCACGTGTTCAGATTCTTTATCGGGCAGATTTGGAATAGTCAATTTTGCACTCTCCAATTGTTTATTTCCTCTCCAAGAGTTTGTATTACCTGCGCTAAATAAGTGGATGCCACGTTGACGTGCTATCTAGAATTTTATTTTATAATTCTTACCCTTAACACGTATCATACTAACATGTTAATGGGTGATTATATGTCAATCATCAAGTTTACACGGATTTTGACCACCATATCACTACTAATAACTAAAATGGCCTTCAAATGACCTATAATGACCAGTCATTTCAGGGTCATTTGAGGCCATTTAAAAAATTTTTCAAATGACCAGGTCATTTACTATCACTGGAGCCAAGCCGTTTGCATCACTAGCAGTAGTTTATTTATATTAATTGTAAATCATAGTTCACATATCTGTTGCTAATGCTTGGAAATTATTCATTCTCATTATATACTTGGTCTAAAGTATTAATGAATGTATTACAGAATTAATGGCATGTATAATTGCATCTATTACAACCTATTTCTTTATTTATAAAATTGATTTCACTTATATTCATGAAATCAGATCATTGTAAAATTTAAGATTCTCAATTTAAAAATATAAGCCCTGCCAAAATCCACCTATACTCTTTTCATAATAATTCTAAACTAAACCCTAACTTAACTAAAAAAAATCATTATAATCTGTCACAATAATTAGATCGGCACTATATTCACCAGTCTGTCGGCTTTCTGGGAAAAATTAAATAAAAATAAGTTCATATTTTAATTCATCCTGAAAAAAACTAAACAGTATATCTAATATATTGATTACTTAATGTATTTATACTTTTGCTAGTGTAATTTGATTCTGGATGTATTTGCGGTTTAATTCCCAATGTTTTAATCATTTGATCAGCAGTCAAATATTTGTCTTTTATACCAAGTTTATCATTTTTATTAGTATCAGAAAAATAATCAAGTTGATGAAAAAGATTCAAGGCAACATCCATAGCGGTGGGTCGTTTCTGAGGATCCGAATCTATACATTGTTTAGCTAATTTAATGTAACAGTCTGGAGTTCCAGGTGCGAATTCTGGACGAACTCCATTAGTAACAATCTGAATGATAAGATCATTATTGAATAGTATACCATCAAAAGGTCTCTGTCCAGTTGATATTTCTGCCATAATAATGCCCAGTCCATAAATATCAGCAATTGGTGAATAGCCTTTACCTAATAAAACTTCAGGTGCAATATAAGGAATGACTCCAAAAATTTCTTTATTTGTTGCATGACTTTCAATTTTCTTAAACAATCCAAGATCTGAAATATAAGATTTTGATCGATCTAGTAAAATATTGCTCTATGGAAATCACAATGCGTATATCCTGCGTTGTACATTCTTGCTAAATTACTGGATATAAGAATAAGTAGTAATAATTTATGTTTCCAAGTAAGCTCAGTAAAATATTTTTCTAAATAATTATGAAGATTTCCATTATCAGTAAATTGAAACACCATCAAGTATTCCCCAGCTTTAAGGCCAAAGTGCTCATATTTTCTATATTTTTAGTTAATCCATATATTTTTGGGTCACTGCCTTTTAATCTACACTCCAAATGATTTTTAAACTTTGTAAATGAATTTACATTAATATATATGTATATATTTTGATACATTAAACGCTTATATGAAACTTATGATAAAACTTACTTCTTTTAAAAAATCAGAAGAGTTTTCCTGAGAATACTGAGAATTGGATAAAGTTTTGAGAGCGACTTTAGCTGATTTTTTACGGCGGTTTACATATTTTCTATTTTCAAAATTAACAATTCGTATGCCATCTAACCAGATTGCAGAAAATACAGAACCAAAACCTCCAGCACCAATTTTTTCAACATTTTTCAGCTTATTAAATAGAATCCATTCAATCACTTCTGCATGCGTTATAGCTTTGCTTTGAAAATTTTTAATAAAATTATCAATCTCACTATCTTGACTTAAACATTCTTGAACAATTATTTCGGAATCACATGTCTGACACCAGGCATAAAAAGTGTTTGGTTCTCCGCAATTTTCACATATTCCATAGTAGGCATTTCTTTATGAATTAATAATTTTTTTATCTTGTAAGATATTTAAATTTTCATAAAATAAATAAACCGTATTAAAAAAATACTTACTGCCTAAATTCAAAATGTAAGTGAAAGAACAGAAAATAATATTGAATAGCAGATAGTGAATTCTATTCACGATAAAAGGCATACACAGTTCTTTGAATAAATATATACTTACTTCCTGGTAATTTAAAACGTTTAAATGGACAAACAGAAAAATAATATTTAATAGACAATTACATTAATAATAAAATGTATACATTGTTTTTTGAATAAACTATATATACTTATGAACTAGTAATTTAAAACGTAAGAGAAAGGGAGAAAAGTAATATTTAATATAGAATCCTATTAACGATAAAATGTGTATATTATTTTTTGAATAAACTATATACTTACAAACTGGTAATTTTAACATAAGTGAAGGAACAGAAAAGCGATATTTAATAGAGAAATCTATTGACAATAAATTGAGCAAATTGTTTTTTTTTAAATAAACTATATGCCTACTCCCTGGTAATTTAAACGTGAGTGAAAGAACAGAAAAATAATATTTAATAGGGAATTCTATTGACGATAAAATGTGTGCATTACTTTTGGACAAGCTGTATACTTACTTTCTGGTAATTTAAAATGCAAGTAACATAAGTGAAAGTAAGATTTAATTAAGAATTCTGTTGACGATAAAATATGTAGATTTTTTTTAAATAAACTATAATACTAATGCACTGGTAATTTAAAACGTGAATGAAAGAACCGAAAAGTAATATTTAATAGAGAATTCTATTGCTGATAAAATGTTACATTGTTTTTTGAATGAACAATATACTTACAAACTGGTAATTTAAAAAACAAGTGAAAGAACAGAAAAGAAATATTTAATTAAGAATTTTATTGAAGATAAAAAATGTTTACATTGTTTTTTTGAATAAATTATATACTTACTTACTGGAAATTTACAGTATAAGTAAAAGAGCAGAAAGTAATATTTAATAGATAATTATATTGATAATGAAAAATATACATTGTTTTTTGAATAAATTATATAATTACTCCCTGGTAATTTAGACAATAAGTGAAAGAACAGAAAAGTAATATTTATTAAAGATTCTATTGATGATGCGACGTGTTCACTGCTTTTTAAAATAAACTATAATCACTATCTAGTAATTTAAAACATAAGCCAAAGAAAAGAAAAGCAATATTTAATAAAGGAATCTACATTGTTTTTTGAATAAACTATATACAGTACTTACTTTCTGGTAATTTAAAATGTAAACAGAAAATTAATACAGTATTTAATGGGGAATTCTTTTGGCAATAAATGTGTACATTGTTTTTTGAATAAAACTATAATACTTACTCCCTGGTAATTTAAACCATGTAATGCAAGTAAAAGAACAGAAAAGTAATAATTAATAGAAATTCTACTGACGAAAAAATGTGTACATTGTTTTTTGAATAAATTATATATACTTACTGCCTGGTAATTTAAAACGTAAATGAAAGAACAGAAAAGTAATATTTAATGGAGAATTCTATTGACGATAAAAACTGTATATTGATTTTTGAATAAAATAAGATTACCGTCTAGTAATGTAAAGTGTAAGTGAAGGAACAGAAAAGCAATATTTAATAAAGAATTCTATTGACAATAAAATGTCTACATTGTCTTATAAATAACTACAGTATATTCTTACAAACTGGTAAGTAAAAGAACAGAATGTAATGTTTAATAGAGGATTCTATTAACGATAAAATTGTGTACATTATTTTTGAATAAATTATAAGCTTACAAACTGGTAATTTAAAACATAAAACAGAAAATTATTATTTAATAGAAAATTCTATTAATGATAAAATGTATACATTGTTTTTTGAATAAATAATATATACTTACTCACTGGTAATTTAAAATGTAAGTGAAAGAGCAGAAAAGTAATATTTAATAGAGAATTCTATTGCGATAAAATGTGCACACTGCTTTTGAATAAACTATAATTACCATCTAGTAATTAAAGCATAAGCGAAAGAACAGAAAAGTAATATTAAATAAAGAGTTCTATTGATGATAAAATCTGTACATTGTTTTTTGAATAAACTGTATACTTACTCCCTGGTAATTTAAAACGTAAGTGAAGTACAGAAAAGTAATGTTTAATAGAGAATTCTATTAAAAATAAAATGTGCAATTGTTTGTTGAATAAATTATATACTTACTCCCTGATAATTTAAAACGTAAATGAAAGAACAGAAAAGTAATATTTAGTAGAGAATCTAAAATGTGACATTGTTTTTTTAATAAACTATATTTTTACCAACTGGTAATTTAAATGTGAGTGAAAGAACAGAAAAGTAATATTTAATAGAGAATTTTATTGACGATGAAATGTGTACTAAATAAACCATATACTTACTCCCTGGTAATTTAAACGTAAGTGAAAGAGCAGAAAGTAAGATTTAATAGAGAATTCTATTGGCAGCAAAAGTATACATTGTTCTTAATAAACTATATACTTACGCCCTGATAATTTAAAATGTGAGTGAAAGTACAGAAAAGCAATATTTAATAAGTATTTTATTCACGATAAAATAGAACATTGTTTTTTGAATAATCTATAATTACTGACTAGTAATTTAAAGCATAGGTGAAAGTACAGAAAATAATATTTAATAGAGAATTCTACTGAATATAAAATGTTCATGTTGATTTTTTGAATAAACTACAGTATATACTTACAAACTGGTAATTTAAAACGTAAGTAAAAGAACAGAAAAGTAATGTTCAATAGAGAATTTCATTAAAAATAAAACGTGCACATAGCTTGTTTTTTGAATAATTTATATACTTACTCCCTGGTAATTTAAAATGCAAATGAAAGAACAAAAAAGTAATAATTAATAGTGAGTTATACTGATAATAAACTGTGTACATTGTTTTTTTTTTGAATAAACTATATACTTACAAACTGGTAATTTAAACCGTAAGTAAAAGAACAAAAATTAATATTTGATAGAGAATTTCTAATGACGATAAAATTGTATATGTTTTTTGAATAAATTATATACTTACTTCCTGGCAATTTAAAATACAAGTGAAAGATCAAAAAGTAATATTTAATCATGAATTCTACTGACGATAAAATGTGCACATTGTTTTTTGAATAAATTATATACTTACAAACTGGTAATTTAAAATGCAAGTAAAAGCAATATTTAATAGAACTATTGATGATAAAATGTGTATATTATTTTTTTGAATAAATTATATACTTACTTTCTAACAATTTAAACCGTGAATGAAAATAAGACAGAAAAGTAATAATTAATAGAGAATTTTCTGCTAATAAAATGTGTACATTGTTTTTTGAATTAGGGATGGCAATCTCGTCATCCAGCTATCAAATTGGATGATTCGAATCGTTTCAGTTAGATGATTCGAATGGTACTAGAATTATCTAATTTAGACCACTGGATTACAAGTTAGCTGACCGACTATAAAACAGCTAAGCTGAAAATAGCTGACTAAACTCATAACTATTTAAATAAGCTATATATACTGTACTTACGAACTGGTAATTTAAAAGAACAGAAAAGAATATTTAATTTTTAAATAAACTTTATGCTTACAGACAAAATCCTGACGAACAAAATCCCAAAGATCAGAATCTCGAAAAGCTAGCCTGAATTAGGTTAGCGTTAGCTTAATTCAGGTTAATTTTTTTCAGGATTTCGTTCTTCGAGATTATATTTTCGAGATTTTGAACCAAACTCATGCTTACACACTGGTAATTTAATGTGAGTAAAAGAGCAAAAAAGCAATATTCAATTGAGAATTCTATTTACTATAAAATGTAAACAATGTTTTTTGAAAAAACCATATACTTACTCCCTGGTAATTTGAAACGTAAGCGAAGAACAGAAAACAATATTTAATAGAGTATTCCATTAATAATAAAATGTGTACATTGTTTTTTGTATAAACTATATGCTTACTCACTGGTAATTTAAAATATAAATGAAAGTACAGAATTAATATTTAATAGAGAATTCTATTGACAACAAAATGTGTACATCGATTTTTGAATAAACTATATACTTACTTCCTGGTAATTTATAACATGAATGAAAGAACAGAAAATAATATTTAATAGTGAATTCTATCGACGATAACGTGTACATTGTTTTTTGAATAAACTATATTCTTACTTTCTGGTAGTTTAAGACGCAAGTGAAAGAACAGAAAAGTAATATTTAATTAGAATTCTATTAATGATAAAATGTGTACATTGTTTTTTTTAATAAACTATATACTTACAAACTGATAATTTAAAACATAAGTGAAAAAATAAAAAAATAATATTTAATAGAAATTCTATTAATTATAAAATGTGTACATTGTTTTTTGAATAAACTTTAATATACTTACGAACTGGTAATTTAAAACGTAAATAAAAGAACATAAAAATAATATTTAATAGAGAATTCCATTGACGATAAAATGTGTAAATTGTTTTTTGAATAAACTATAATTACCGTCTAGTAATTTAAAATATAAGTGAAAAAAAACAAAAAATTGATATTTAATAGAGAATTCTATTGACGATAAAATGTGTACATAGTTTTTTTGAATAAATTATATGCTTACTCCCTGGTAATTTAATATATGCTTACTCCCTGGTAATTTAAAACGCAATAAAAGAGCAGAAAAGCATTATTTATAGAGAATTCTATTGACGATAAAATTAGTGCATTACTTTGAACTAACTGTATACTTACAAACTGGTAATTTAAATTATATTCGAAAGAAAAGAAAAGTAATATTTAATAGAGAATTCTACTGAATACAAAATGTTAATGTTGTTTTTTAACAAACTATATATACTTACATCCTGGTAATTTAAAACGTAAATGAATGTACAGAAAGTAATATTTAGTAGAGAATTTTATTGGTGATAAAATGTGCACATTGTTTTTTAAATAAACTATATACTTACGAACTGGTAATTTAAAGATAAGTAAAAGGGCAGAATAACAATGTTTAATATAGAATTCTTTTGGTGATAAAATATGTTATTGTTTTTTGAAAAATTATATACTTACTCCCTAGTAATTTAAAAAGTAAGTGAAAGAGCAGAAAAGTAATATTTAATAGAGAATTCCATTGATGTTAAAATGTGAGATTGTTTTTCAATAAATTATATACTTACGCCCTGGTAATTTAAAAAAAAGTAATAATTAATAGGGAATTTATTAATGATAAATGTGTACATTGTTTTTGAATAAACTATATACTTACACCCTGGTAATTTAAAACGTAAACAGAAAATTAATAATTAATAGAGAATTCTATTGATGATAAAATGTACACGTTGTTTTTTGAATAAACTATATACTTGCTCACTGGTAATTTAAAATGTGAGTAGAAGATCAGAAAAGCAATATTTAATAGAGAATTATATTGACGAAAAAACATATGCATTGTTTTTTGAATAAATTATATACTTACTTCCTAGTAATTTAAACCATAAGTGAAAGAAAAGTAATATTTAATAGAGAATCCTATTAACGATAAAATGTATACTTTGATTTTTGAATAAACTACATACTTACCAACTGGTGATTTAAAACGCAAATGAAAGAACAGAAAAGTACAATTTAATAGAGAATTTGATAGATGATAAAATGTGTACATTGCATTTTTGTATAAGCTATATACTTACTCCCTAGTAATTTAAACCGTAAATGAAAGAATAGAAAAAAAAGTAGCAATAGAAAATTCGACCAACAATAAAATGTGTACATTGTTTTTTTTGAATAAACCATATACTTACTCACTGGCAATTTAAAATGCAAGTGAAATAACAAAAAATAATATTTAATTACCGCTTTATTTTTGAATAAATTAAATACTTACAAACTGGAATTTAAAACGTAAGTGAAAGAACAGAAAGGCAGTAATTAATTAAGAATTCTATTATCGTTAAAATTTATTAATTGATTTTTGAATAAACTACAAATTTACCAACTGGTGATTTAAAATGTGAATGAAAGAACAGAAAAACAATATTTAATAGAAAAATTCTACTGATTACATTGTTTTTTGAATAAACTATATACTTACCAACTAGTAATTTAAAACGTAAACAGAAAATTAATATTTAATAGAGAATTCTATTGATGATAAAATGTGTGCATTGTTTGTTTAATAAATTATATACTTACTTCCTGGTAATTTAAAATGTAAGTGGAAAACAGAAAAGCAATATTTAATTTTGAAAGTATATTTACGAAAAAACTATGCATTGTTTTTGAATAAATATATACTTCCTAGTAATTTAAATCATAAGTTAAATAACAAAGTGAAAGAACAGAAAAATAATGTTTAATTTGGAATTCTATTGACGATAAAGTTTACATTGTTTTTTGAATAAATTTATACTTACCAACTGGTGATTTAATATGTAAATAAAAGAACAGAAAAGTAATATTTAATAAAGAATTCGATTGATTATAAAATGTGTACATTGTTATTGTATAAACTATATACTTACTCCCTAGTAATTTAAAATGCAAGTAAAAAAAAGTAATAATTATTAGAGAATTCTGCTGACGATAAAATGTGCACATATTTTTTTGAATAAATAACTATATATACTTACTCCCTGGTAATTCAAACGTAAGTGAAAGAACAAAGTAATATTTAATAGAGAATTCTAGTTTTTTTGAATAATTATATACTTACAAACTGGTAATTTGGGTGAAAGAACAGAAAAGTAGTATTTAATAGAGAATCTATTGATGATAAATGTTATATCAGTTTTTGAATAAACTATGTACTTACTCCCTGGTAATTTAAAAGGTAGGTGAAGAACAGAAGTAATATTTAATAGAGAATTCTAGTTTTTTAAATAAATTATATACTTACAAACTGGTAATTTAGGTGAAAGAACAGAAAACTAGTATTTAATAGAGAGTCTATTGACGATAAAATGTTTATATCATTTTTTGAATAAACTATATACTTACTCCCTGGTAATTTAAAAGGTAAGTAAAGAACAGAAAATTAAAATTTAATAGAAAATTCTTTTTGGCAATAAAATGTGTATAATGTTTTTGAATAATCTGCATACTTACAAACTAGTAATTTAAAACATAAGTGAAAGAATGGAAAAGAAATATTTAATTGAGAATCTATTTACGATAATATGTATACACTATATTTTTGTATAAACTATAATTACCATCTAATAATTTATAATATAAGAAAACAAAAAATTAAAATTAATATTTAATAGAGAATTTTATTGACGATAAAACGTGTAAATTGTTTTTTTGAATATATTATATACTTACTTCCTGGTAATTTAAAACATAAGTGAAAGAATAGAAAAATAATATTTAATAGAGAATTCTACTGACGATAAAATGTGTATATTTTTTTGAGTAAGCTATATTACTTATGCCCTGGTAATTTAAAACATGAATGAGCGAACAGGAAGTAATATTTAACAGAGAATTCTATTGACAATAAAATGTGTACATTTTTTTATACTTACACCCTGGTAATTTAATATATTTAATCAAGAAATCTATTGATGTTCAGGGCTTAAATTACTACCAGCCTGCCAGCGTCATTGTTTAAAATGTTCTTTTTGATACAGCAAACCAAATATTTGTTTGTATTTAATTTATAGATCAAAAATAATACTTTTAAATGGCAGGCAAATTAATATGGTAGTTTAAGCTCTGTTGACGACAAAATGTATACATTGATTTTTGAATAATTATATATTATATAATACTTACAAACTGGTATATAATTTAAAACATAAATGAAGAACAGAAAGGTAATATTTAATAGAGAAATCCATTGATGATAAAATGTGTACATTGTTTTTTGAATAAATTATATACTTACCCCCTGGTAATTTAAAACATAAGTAAAAGAATGGAAAAGAAATATTTACTTAAAATGTGACATTTATTTTTATATTTGTATCCTGTTAATTTAAAACGCAAGTGAAAGAACAAAAAAGTAATATTTAATAAAGAATTTTATTAATGATCAAATGTGTATATTGTTTTTTGAATAAACTATATACTTACAGACTGACAATTTAAAACGTTTGTGAAAGAACAAAAAAGTAATATTTAATAAAGAATTTTCTTGACGATGAGCATGTGCATTGTTTTTGAATAGGCCATATACTTACTTGCTGGTAATTTTAACATAAATGAAAGAACAAAAAAGTAATATTCAATAAGGAATTTTATTAGCGATAAAATTTTACATTATTTTATGAACAGGTCATAGCAAAGTCATATTACTAAGTTCAGTTAGTGAAGTCATGTGATCATGGTCATATGACTTCACTAATTGAACTTAGTAATATGACCTGCTCATGTGTCAATACTAATATAACTGATATACTTACGCCCTGATAATTTAAACCACAAGTGGAAGAACAGAAAAATAATGTTTAATAGAGGTTCTATTAACGATAAAATTGTATACATTGATTTTTGAATGAGCTATATACTTACAAACTGGTGATTTTAAATGCAAGCAGAAAATTAATATTTAATAAAGAATTCAATTAATGATTGATTTTTGAATAAACAATATACTTACAAACTGGTAATTTGAAACGTAAAAGAAACAAAAAATGATAGTAATAATTAATAAAGAATTGTAGTACATTGTTTTTTAAATAAGCAATATACTTACAATCTAGTAATTTATAACATAAGTGAAAGCAATATTTATAGAGAATTCTATTAATGATAAAATGTGTACATTTGTTTTTTGAATAAATTTTATATACTTACATGCTGGTAATTTAAAACATGTAGTGAAAGAACAGAAAAGTAATAATTAATAGAGAAACCTATTAATGATAAAATGTGTACATTGTTATTTTTTTTTTGAATAAACTATACTTACCATCTAGTAATTTAAAATATAAGTGAAAACAGACAATTAATATTAAATAGAGAATCCTATTGATGAAAAAATGTGAACATTGTTTTTTGAATAAATTATATACTTACTCACTGATAATTTAAAACAAGCATAAAAGTAGTATTTAATAGAGAATTCTATTGATGATAAAATGTGTGCATTGTTTATTTGGACAAACTGTATACTTACTAACTGGTAATTTAAAACATGATTGTAAGAACAGAAAAGTAATGGTTATTAGAGAATTCTATCAACGATAAAATGTGTACATTGTTTATTTAAATAAACTATATACTTACAAACTGAAATTAATTTTTAATTGAGAATTCAATTGACTATAAAATGTGTACATTAATTTTGAACAAACTATTTACTCACAAACTGGTAATTAAACGTAGGTGAAAGAACAGAAAATTAATATTTAATAGTAGTTCCATTAAAGATAAAATGTGCACATTGTTTTTTGAATAAGTAATATACACTTACACCCTGGTAATTTAAAATATAAGCAAAGAACAGAAAAGTAATATTTAATAGAGAATTCTATTGACAATAAGGCGTATGAATAAACTATATACTTACGCCCTGGTAATTTGAAATAACAGTAAAGTAATATTTGGTAGAGAATTCTATTGACAGTAAAATGTGTACACTGCTTTTTGATAAACTATAATTACCGTCTAGTAATTTAAAGTGTAAGTGAAAAAAAAAATGGAAAATTAATAATTAATTAAGAATTCAAAGTGTACATGAAGCTATATATGCTTACTTCCTGGTAATTTAAAACGTAAGTGAAAGAACAGAAAAGTAAGAATTCTATTGGCGATAAAAGTGTGTGTGTGCATTATTTAAACAAATGTATTCGTACCTCCTAGTAATTTAAAAAAACAAGTGAAAGAACAGAAAAGAAATATTTAATTGATAATTTTATTGATAATGAAATGTATACATTGCTTTTTGAATAAACTACTGTATATACTTACAAACTGGAATTTAAAACATAAACAGAAAGTAATATTTAATGAGAATACTATTTACAGTAAAATTTGTGCATTATTTTTTGAATAAATTGTATACTTACTTCCTGGTATTTAAAACGTAAGTGAAAGTACAGAAAAATAATATTTAATTAAGAATTCTATAGGCGATAAAATATGTACATTACATTTGAACAAACTGTATACTTACAAACTGGTAATTTAAAAAACAAGTGAAAGAGCAGAAAAGTGATATTTATTAAAATGTGTACATTGGTTTTTTGAATAAATCATATACTTACTGCCTGGTAATTTAAAACGTAAGTGAAAGAACAAAATTAATATTTAATAGAGAATTCTATTGATGATAAAATGTGTACATTGTTTTTTGAATAAATTATATACTTACTGCCTGGTAATTTAAAACGTAAGTGAAAGAGCAGAAAAGTAATATTTAATAAAGGATTCTTTTATCGTTAAATGTGTACATTGTTTTTTGCATAAATTATATACTTACAACCTGGTAATTTAAAATGTAAGAGAAAGATCAGAAAGGTAATATTTAATAGAGAATTCTATTATCGAGAAAATGTGTGCATTGTTTTTTTGAATAAACTATATACTTACAATCTGACAATTTAAAATGTATGTGAATATGTGAAATAACAGAAAAGTCATATTTAATAAATAATTTTATTAATAATGAGGCATGTAAATTATTTTTTGAATAAACTAAAAATACTTGCCCCCTGGTAATTTAAAAAATAAGTGAAAGAGCAGAAAAATGATATTTAATAGAGAATTCTGTTGACGTTAAAATGTGTGCATTAACTTTTGAACAAACTGTATACTTACAAACTGGTAATTTAAATCATAATCAAAAGAAAAGAAAAAGTAATATTTAATAGAGAATTCTATTATCGATAAAATGTGTGCAATGTTTTTTGAATAAATTATATACTTACTCCCTGGTAATGTAAATGAAACAAAAATAATATTTAATAAAGAATTTCATTAACGATTAAATGGCTACATTATTTTTTGAACAATCTATATATTTACTTCCTGATAATTTAAAATGTAAGTGAAAGAACAAAAATGTAATATTTAATAAAGAATTTTATTAAAGATCAAATGTGTACATTGTAAATTATATACTTACTGCCTGGTATTTAAAACGTAGGTGAAAGAAAAAGTAAGCAATAATTAATAGAAAATTCTACTGACAATTAAATGTGTATATTTTTTTTAAAAAAATAAACCATATACTTACAATCTGGTAATTTAAAACGTATGTGAAAGAACAAAAATTAAAATTTAATAGAGAATTCTATTGACGATAAAATGTGTGCATTGTTTTTTTGAATAAATTATATACTTACTCCCTGGTAATTTAAAACGTATGTGAAAGAACAAAAAGTAACATTTAATTGAGAATCCTATTAACGATAAAATGTGTACATTGTTTTTTGAATAAAATATATACTTACCCCTGGTAATTTAAGTATAAGTGAAAAACCAAAATTAATATTTAATAGAGAATTCTATTGACGATATAATGTGTACATTGTTTTTTGAATAAATTATATACTTACCAACTGGTAAGTGGAAGATCAGAAAAGTAGTATTTTACAGAAAGTAATATTTAGAGAATTTTATTGATAATAAAATGTGTATATTTTATTCTTATTTAATAAACTATATACTTACTTCCTGGTAATTTAAAATGTAAGTAACGTAAGTGAAAGAACAGAAAAATATTAATTATTTGAGAATTCTATTGACGATAAAATCTGAACATCGTTATTTGAATAAAACTATAATTACCGTCTAATAATTTATAAGAAGACAGAAAATTAATATTTAATAAGAATCCTATTGACAATAAAATGTGTGCATTGTTTTATTGAATAAATTATATACTTACAAACTGGTAATTTAAAACGTAAGTGAAAGAGCAGAAAAGTAGTATTTAATTGAGAATTTTATTGACGAAATGTGTACATTGTTTTTTGAATAAACTATATACTTACCAACTGGTAATTTAAAATGCAAGTGAAAGAACAAAATGTAATGATTAATTACCGACAAAATGTATCTTTGTTTTTGAATAAATTATATACTTACTCCCTGGTAATTTATAACACAAGTGAAAGAGCAGAAAAGTAATATTTAATTGAGAATTTTACTGATGATAAAATGTGTACTTTGTTTTTTGAATAACTATCCTGATAATTTAAAACATATGTGAAGGAACAGAAAAACTATGTTTAATAGAGAATTCAATTGACGATAAATATGTATATTGTTTTTTGAATAAATTATATTTTTTTAAATAAATCATATATTTACTCTCTGTTAATATAAAATATAGGTGAAAAAACAGAAAAATAATATTTAATTTAGAATTCTATTTACAATAAAATGTGTGCATTACTTTTGAACAAACTGTATACTTACCTCCTTGTAATTTAAAACACAAGCAGAAAATAAATATTTAATATAGTAGAGAATTCTATTAATGATAAAAGGTGCACATTGTTTTTTGAATAAACTATATACTTACAAACTGGCAATTTAAAATGTATGTGAAAGAACAAAAAATAAGTCATATTTATTAAAGAATTTTATTAATGCTGAGGCATGTGCATTGTTTTTTGGATAAACTATATACTTACTCCCTGGTAATTTAACTGTAATAAAAATGCAGAAAAGTATATTCAGTAGAGAATTTCATTAATGATAAAACGTGTACAATGTTTTTTGGAATAAATTATATACTTACCCACTGGTAATTTAAAAAACAAGTGAAAGAGCAGAAAAGTAATATTAATTGAGAATTTATTGACAATAAAATGTGTATATTGTTTTTTGAATAAACTATATACTTACTCACTAGCAATTTAAAACGTATTTGAAAGAACAAAAAAGTAATATTTATTAAGTAAATCTATTGATGATAAAATGTGTACATCATTTTAATAAATCATAATTACCATCTAGTAATTGACTGAAAGCGATATTTAGTTGAGAATTCTATTTACAGCAAAATATGTATATTGCTTTTTGAATAAACTATATACTTACAAACTGAATTTACTGGTAAAATGTATGTGAAAGAACAAAAAAGTCATATTTATTAAAGAATTTTATTAATGATGAGGCATGTACATTGTTTTTTGAATAAACTATATACTTACTTCCTGGTAATTTAAAACGTAATAAAAAAGCAGAAAAGTATATTTAGTAGAGAATGTCATTGACGATAAAAATGTGTACAATGTTTTTTGGAATAAATCATATATTTACCTACTAGTAATTTAAAACGTGAGTGAAAGAACAGAAAAGTAATAATTAATGGAAACTTCTATTGACAATAAATTGTGTACATTATTTTTTGAATAAACTATATACTTACTTCCTGGTAATTTAAAACGTGAATGAAAGAACAGAAGTAATATTTAACAGTGAATTCTATTATAGAGAAAATCAGCACATTGTTTTTTGAATAAACTATATACTTACTCCCTAGTAATTTTAAAAGTAAGTGAAAGAACCGTAAAATAATATTTAATAGAGAATTCTATTAAAAATAAAATGTGCACATTGCTTATTGAATAAATTATATACTTACGAACTGGTAATTTAAAATGCAAGTGAAAGAACAGAAAAGTAATATTTAATAGAAAATTCTATCGTCGATAAAAATGCGCACATTGTTTTTTGAATAAATTATATACTTACTACCTGGTATTTAAAACGTAAGTGAAAGAACAGAAAAATAATATTTAATTGAGAATTCAAATGATGATAAAATGTGTATATTGTTTTTTCAATAAATTATATACTTACCTCTGGTAATTTAAAACGTGAGTGAAAGAACAGAAAAGTAATGTTTAATATGTTTAATAGAGAATTTTATCGACGATAAAATGTTTATGTTTTTTTTGAATAAATTATAACTTACGTCCTGGTAATTTAAAACGTAATTTAATTGAGAGTTCCATCGCTATAAAATATGTGCACTATTTTTTGAATAAATTGTATACTTACAGGCTGGTATTTAAAACGCAAGTGAAAGAACAGAAAAATAAGATTTAATTTAGAATTCTATTGATGATAAAATGTGTATATTGTTTTTGAATAACTTAAATACTTACTCACTGGCAATTTAAAACGTAATTGAAAAAAAACAGAAAAGTAAAACTTAATAGAGAATTCTACTGACGAAAAAATGTGTGCATTTATTTTTGAATAAACTGTATACTTACTCCCTGGTAATTTAAAACGTAAGTGAAAGAGCAGAAATGTAATATTTAATTGAGAATTTTATTGACGAAATTTGTACATTGTTTTTTGAATAAACTATATACTTACCAACTGGTAATTCAAAACGTATGTAAAAGAACAAAAAATAATATTTTAAGAAATTCTATTGACGATAAAATGTGTACATAACAATATACTTACCAACTGGAAATTTAAAACATAAGTGAATGAATGGAAAAGTTATATTTAATAGAGAATTCTATTTACGATAAAGATGTATACATTTATTTTTTATATAAACTATAGTTACCGTCTAGCAATTTAAAATGTAAGCGAAAGAACAGATAATGAAATGTGTATATTGTTTTTTAAAAAAACTATATACTTACTGCCTGGTAATTTACAACGTAACGAAAGAACAGAATAATAATATTTAAACCGAGAATTCTATTGACGATAAAATGTGTACATTGTTTTTCAATAAACCATACACTTACTCACTGGTAATTTTAATGTAAATGAAAGAACAGAAAAGTAGTATTTAATAGAGAATTCCATTGACGATAAAATGTGCTCATTGTTTTTTGAATAAACTATATACTTACTCACTGGTAATTTAAAACGTAAGTGAAAAAGCAGAAAAGTAATATTTAATAGAAAATTATATCAACAATAAAATATATATGCGCATAATAGCGGGCTGGGGCATTAATTCGAATTTTGACTTTTTAAAAAGATTAACCATATTACACGAAATATCACCCATGCGCGTCCCGAAATATCGCGCACGCACCTTATATAACATAGTGCTCAAAGCGGGTTCATATCATTTCATCAACAATCACTTCAAAGCACTGTATTTACCGAACTTACTTCACTGACAAGCTTATTTTGCAAACAATTAATTTAAAGACAAGTTCATTTCGTAGGAAGCATATTTCATCGACAACTCATTTCACAAGTTTTTTTATAATTGCTTTAACCTTAACTCTAATTCTAAACCCAAACTCTAATGTCATTGACTAGAATTACTTGTCGGTGAAATATACTGTCTACAAAATGAACTTATCTGTAAATTAATCATCTGTAAAATAAGCTTGTCGATGAAGTAAGTTCGATGTCTTCAAAGTGTTTGATCGGAACCAAATTTCAAATACTGATACAGGAATTCAAAAAAATCACATTTTGACTCAAAATAAGGCGTATGCGTGTTTCAAAATAATGCACAGGGGTCCAAAATAACGCGCAGGGGAGCGTTATTACGCGCAAATATGGTGCATTATTTTTTGAATAAACTATATACTTACTCCCTGGTAATTTAAATCATAATCGAAAAAACAGAAAAGTAATATTTAATTGAGAACTCTTTTGATGATAAAGTGTGATATTGTTTTTTGAATAAACTATATACTTATGAACTAGTAATTTAAAATAATAGAAAAGTAATCTTTAGTAGAGAATTCTATTGATGATAAAAGCATATTATTTTTTAATTAAACTATATATACTTACCCCCTGGTAATTTAAAACGTAAGTGAAAGAACAGAAAAGTAATATTTAGTAGAAAATCCCATTAACGATAAAATGTGTACATAACTTTCTGAATAAGCTGTATACTGTACTTACAGACTGGTAATTTAAAACGTAAGTGAAAGAACAGATACAATATTCAATAAGGAATTCCATTGACGATAAATGTTTACATTATTTTTTGAATAAACTATATGCTTACTTCCTGGTAGTTTAAGATGCAAGTGAGAGAACAGAAAAGTAATATTTAATATTTATAAAGAATTTTATTAACGATCAAATGTGTACATTGTTTTTTGAATAAACTATATATACTTACGATCTAGTAATTTAATCGTGATTAGAAAAAAATATAAAAGAAATAGTTAATAGAGAATTCTATTAACTATAAAATGTGTACATTGTTTTTGAATAAACTATAAACTTACAAACTGGTAATTTAAAACATTAGCGAAAAAACAGAAAAGTAATATTTAGTAGAAAATTCTATTGACATAAGACGTTAGGTGTTCTATATCAGTCTAATTACAAACATAGTGCAGGTGATATGGTTTTTTTTTTATAATTAGTGGTAGGTTAAAATATATAAAATTTAAATTGCAATGACTTTTAAACAAGTCAAGCTACACAAATAAAATTATATTTATGGGCATATTTTAGTGTGTTCTTTAAACTAACATTTTTTTTTTATTATTTTTTTAAAGCCTAACAGAGGACTCAATTTTCCTGTAAAATAATTGCTTTTGATGTTTTTTTAATAAAAATATCAAAAACATATCTTTAAAAAGTTTGCTTGTTGTATATTGTTAAATGGTGATCGACAAAAAAATTCAAAGTTACGTTTTGATAGTTTATTAAGATAGCATCAAAAATGACCATTTTGCATGAAAATTGAGACATCCAGTAGCTTTTAACAACATGAATAAATGAAAAAAAGACATTGTTATTTTACAGAGCACACTAAATAAATTCATAAACGTAATTTTATTTGTGTATGTTGGCTTGTTCAAGGGTTATCGCAATTTAAATTTTATATGTTTTTACTATTTACACTACCGTTAATAAAAAAAATTGATTAATGACCATCACTATACCACATGCACTATTTTTGTAATTAGATTAATATGGGACACCCATGAGCATTGATTTTAGAATAGACTAGATACTTACTTTCTGGTAATTTAAAACGTAAATAAAAAAGCAGAAAAGTAATATTTAGTAGAGAATTTTAATGACGATAAAATGTGTAAATTATTTTTTGAATAAACTATATATACTTACAAACTGGTAATTTAAAATGTAAGTGAAAGAACAGAAAAGCAATATTTAATAGAGAATTCTATTTATGATGAAAAGTGTACATTATCTTTTGAATAAACTATGTACTTACTTCCTGGTAATATAAAACATAGGTGAAAGTACAGAAAATTAATTATAGAAAATTCTATTGACAATAATATGTGTACATCGTTTTTTGAACCAATTATATACTTACTCTCTGACAATTTAAAATGTAAGTGAAATAGAAGAAAAGTAATATTAATAGAGAATTCTAAAATGTTAATATTGTTTTTTGAATAAACAATATACTTACATCCTGGTAATTTAAAACATAAATGAAAAGTACAGAAAGTAATATTTAATAGAGAATTCTATTAGCGATAAAATGTGCACATTATTTTTTAAATAAACTATATACTTACGAACTGGTAATTTAAAGGTAAGTGAAAAAGCAGAATAACAATGTTTAATATAGAATTCTTTTGGCGGTAAAATGCGTTATTGTTTTTTGAAAAATTATATACTTACTCTCTGGTAATTTAAAACATAAGTGAAAGAGCAGAAAAGCAATATTTAATAGAGAATTCTATTGATGATGATAAAATGTGTAGATTGTTTTTTCAATAAATTATATACTTACACCCTGGTAATTTAAAACGTAAGTGAAAAGAATAGAAAAAAAAAAGTAATAATTAATAGAAAATTTTATTAATGATAAAATGTGTAAATTGTTTTTGAATAAACTATTTGCTTACTCCCTGGTAATTTAAAACGTAGATGAAAGTATGGAAAATTAATATAGAGAATCCTATTGACTGAACCAACTATATACTTACTCACTGACAATTTAAAATGTAAGTGAAAGAGAAGAAAAGTAATATTAATAGAGAATTCTATTGGCGATAAAATGTGCACATTGTTTTTTGAATAAACTATATACTTAACCCTGATAATTTAAGACATGAATGAAAGAACAGAGAAGCAATATTTAATATAGAATTCTATTAACGATTAAATGTGTATATTATTTTTTGAATCAACAATATCTTACAAGCTGGTAGTTTAAAACGTAGTGAAAGAACAGAAAAGTAAATTTAATAGAGAATTCTATTGATGGTATGACTTGTACATTTGTTTTTTATACATACATCCTGGTAATTTAAAATACAAGTGAAAGAACAGTAAAGTAATATTTAATAGAGATTTTTATTGACAATAAAATGTGCATATCGTTTTTTGAATAAACTATATATTATGTGAACATTTGTTTTTTATACCTACATCCTGGTAATTTAAAATGAAGTGAAAGAACATAAAAGAAATATTTAATAGAGAATTCTATTGAAAAATGTATATATTGATTTTTGAATAAACTATATACTTACATACTGGTAATTTAAAGTGTAAGTGAAAGAATAGAAAAGTTATATTTACAAGAAAATTCTATCAACGAAAAATATGTACTGTACATTGATTTTTAAATAAACTATATACTTACATACTGGTAATTTAAGACGTGAGTAAAGGAATAGAAAAGTCATATTTAATAGAAAATTCTATCGACGATAAAATGTGTACATTATCTTTTGAATAAACTTTAATATACTTACTTTCTGGTGATTAAAACTAAACAGAAAAATTAATATTTAAATAAAGAATTCTTTTAACGATAAAATGTGTACATTGTTTTTTTGAATAAACAATAATACTTACCTCTTGTAATTTAATACATAAACAGAAAAGTAATATTTAATAGAGAATTCTATTGATAATAAAATGCGTACATTGTTTTTTAAATAAATTATATTCTTACAATCTGATAGTTTAAATGAAAGAACAGAAAATAATATTTAATAAAGAATTCTACTGATTATAAGACGTGTACATTATTTTTTGAATAAATTATAATTACCGTCTAGTAATTTAAAACATCAGTGAAAGAACAGAAAAGAATTATTTAATTGAGAATTCTATTGAAGGTAAAATGTTTATGTTGTTTTTTGAAGAACTATAAACTTACGCCCTAGTAATTTAAAACATAAATAGAAAAACAGAAAAATAAGATTTAAGAGAATTTTATAGTCGGTAAAATGGTATATTGTTTTTTGAATAAATATGCTCACTTCCTGTTAATTTAAAATGTAAGCAAGTGAGCAGAAAAGTAATATTTAATAAAGAATTCTTTTATTGATAAAATGTGTACATAGATTTTTGAATAAACTATATACTTACAAACTGGTAAATTAAAACGTAAGTGAAAGATCAGAGAGGTTAATTTACAGTAATAGAGAATTCTATTATCGAGAAAATGTGTGCATTGTTTTTTTTAATAAACTATATACTTACAAACTGGTAATTTAAATCATAATTGAAAGAACAGAAAAGAATATTTAATAAAGAATTCTATTGATGATAAAGTGTACATTATTTTTTGAATAACTATTAAATACTTACTCCCTGATAATTTGAAATGTAAATGAAAGTACAGAAAGCAATATTTAATAGAGAATTCCATTGATGATAAAATGTGTACACTGTTTTTTGAATAAATTATATGCTTATGGACTGGTAATTTAAAACGTAACAATTAATAGAGAATTTTATTGATAATAAATGTGTTCACTGCTTTTTGAATGAACTATATATGCTTACGAGCTAGTGATTTAAATGTAAGTAAAAGAACAAAAAGTAATATTTAATAGAGAATTCTATTGACGAAAAAATGTGTACATTGTTTTTTGAATAAACTAAATATACTTACTTCCTGGTAATTTAAACCGCAATTGAAATAACAGAAGTAATATTTAGTTGAGAATTCTATTCAAGATAAATGTGTACATTGTTTTTTTGAATAAACTCTATATACTTACAAACTGGTAATTTAAAAAACAAATGAAAGAGCAGAAACCAATATTTTTAGAAAAATTCTTTTGCCGATAAAATGTGTGCATTACTTTTGAGCAAACTGTATACTTACGTCCTGGTAATTTAAAATGTAAGTGAAAGAACAGAAAAGTAATATTTAAGAGAACTCTATTGACGATAAAGTGGGTACAATGTTTTTGAATAAACTATGTACTTACAAACTGGTAATTTTAAACATGAGTGAAGAACGGAAAAATATTGATCAAATATGTGCATTATTTTTGAACATACTATATATACTTACTTCCTAGTAATTTAAAATGTAAATGAAAGAACAGAAGAGTAATATTTAATAGAGAAATTTGTTGAAAATAAAATGTGTACATTGATTTTAAAATAAACCATATACTTACTTACTAACGAAAATGAAAGAACAAAAAAGTAATATTTAATAGAAAATTCTATTGACAATAAATTGTGTACATTGTTTTTTGAATAAACTATATACTAACTCGCTGTTGATTTAAAAGTACGAAAAATAATATTAATAGAGAATGTTATTGATAGTAAAATGGTATATTGTTTTGGATAAATAATACACTTACTCTCTGATAATTTAAAACGTAAGCGAAAGAAATAGAAAAATAATATTTAATAGAGAATTCTACTGTCAATAAAATGTGTACATTATTTTGAATAAGCTATATACTTACCAACTAGTAATTTAGAACATAAGAACAGAATTCTATTAACGATAAAATGTGTGCATTGTTTTTGAATAAACTATATACTTACATACGGATACTTTAAAACGCAAGTAAAAGAACAGAAAAATATTTTTTAATTACCAACAAAATGTGTGCATTGTTTCTTGAATAAACTATATACTTATGAACTGGTAATTTAAAACGCAATTGAAAGACAGAAAATTAATATTATGTTTAATAGAGGAATCTATTGATGATAAAATGTATATAGGCCAGTGCAAAAACATAGATACACGACTACTAAAAATTTTCATTGTCTATATATAAAAGTTTTTATATACAAGCTATTTATTTACAATTTTTTTATACCAAATAAAGTAGGTTTTGAGCTATCTTTTAATATATTTATTATTATCATTTAATAGAGATTTTATTGAGTAATGAATTTTTAAAAAAATTCAATTTTTTTTCAAAAAAAATCATTCTTTTCAGAAAAAAAATATTTTTGCCACCAATATGCAACATTATAAGTTTAAATTAATTTACTAGATTGCTATATGTATGCTTAATATATAGTTAAAATTTTAGCTTAATTGAATTATTAGTTATTAAAATATAAATTTTTAAAATTTATTATCATTTACTATGCAACACAAAAAATTGTGCGAAATTTACTATAGTAATTTTGTGAAACATAGTAAATTAAAAATAAATTTTAAAAATTCATATCTTAACGACTAATAATTCAATTAAGCTAAAATTTTAACTATATATTCAGCATATCTTTGGCAATATACTTGCTTAGTATAAACCTTTAAAGTTGCATATTGGTGGCGAAAACAATTTTTTACTGAAAAGAATGCTTTTTTTCAAAAAAAATTGAATTTTTTATAAAAATTATTACACAATAAATTTTCTATTAAATAATAATAAAAAATATATAAAAAGATGGCTCAAAACCTACTTTATTTGGTATAAAAAAATTGTAAATAAATAGCTTATATATAAAAACTTTTATATATAGACAATAAAAATTTTTAGTAGTCGTGTATCTATATTTTTGCACTGGCCCGTATATATTTTTTGAATAAATAATATACTTACTCCCTGATAATTTAAAGCGTAAGTGGAAGAACAGAAAAGACGTATTTAATAGAGAATTCTACTGACAAAGAAACGTTTACATTGTTTTTTGAATAAGATGTGTACTTACAAACTAGTAATTTAAATAAGAACTGAATTCTATTGATGATAAAATTTTTATATTGCTTTTTGAATAAACTATATACTTACTACCTGGTAATTTAAAACGTAGGCAAAAGAAAAAAAAGTAATATTTAATAGAGAATCTATTGACGATAGAATGGTTAAATTGTTTTTTTTTGAATAAGTTAAAAACTTACTTGCTGGTAATTTAAAACATAAGTGAAAGAATAAAAAAGTAATATTTAATAGAAAATTCTATTGACGTACATTGTTTTTGAATAACTTATATACTTACTCACTGGCAATTAAGACTTAAGTGAAAAAAAACAAAAAGTAGAGAATTCGATTGATAATAAATGTGACTTACTTCCTGGTAATTTAAACGTAAGTAAAAGAGCGGAAAAGTAATATTTATTAGAGAATTTCATTGATAATAAATTGTACATAGTTTTTTTTTTGAATAAGGTATATATACTTACTTCCTGGTAATTTAAAACATGAGTATAAGAACAGAAAGTAATATTTAGTAGAGAATTCAATTTGCGATTAAAGGTGTACATTGTTTTTTGAATAAACTATATACTTCCTGGCAATTTAAATGTAAGTGAAGATCAAAAAAGCAATATTTAATTAAGAATTTTATTATCGATAAAATGTGCATAATAAAATAAAAGGCATATTAAGTTGAGATTTCTACTGAAAATAAAGTTTTTGAACAAACTATATACTTACTCTCTTGTAAAAGAACAGAAAGTAATATTTAGTTGAGAATTCTATTGACGATAAATGTGTACATTGTTTTTGGATAAATGGCATACTTACACCCTGGTGATTTAAAGCATGAATGAAAGGACAAAAAGCAATATTTAATAGAGAATTTAATTGATGATAAAATATGTACACTGTGTTTTGAATAAATTAAATACTTGCATGCTGCAATTTAAAACAGAAACAGAAAATTAATATTTAATAGAGAATTCTAGATTTTTGAATAAACTATATACTTACAAACTGGTAATTTAAAATGTAAGTGAAAGAACAGAAGTATAATATTTAAAAGAGAACTCTATTGACGATAAAATGTGTATATATACTTACGCCCTGGTAATTTAAAACGCATGCGAAAAAAATAGAAAATTAATAATTAATTAAGAATTCTATTAATGAAAAAGTGTACAGTGTGATTTTTGAATAAACTATACTTACTTTCCGATAATTTAAAATGTAAGTAACATAAGTGAAAGAACAGAAAAGTATTATTTCATTGAGAATTCTATTTACAATAAACGTGTACATCTTTTTAAATAAACTATAATTACCGTCTAGTAATTTAAACGTGCGTGAAAAAAATATTTAATAGAGAATTCTATTGACGATAAATTCTACATTGATCTTTGAATAAACTATATACTTACAAACTAGTAATTTAAAACGTAAGTAACGTAAGTGAGGAACAGGAAAGTAAAATTTATTTGAGAATTTTATTGACATTAAAACCTGTGCATTGTTTTTTGAATAACTATATACTTACGCCCTAGTAATTTAAAACGTGAATGGCAAAGTTATATTTAAGAGAATTTTATTGACAATAAAATGGGAATATTGTTTTTGAATAAATATGGAGTGCTCCGTATTAAAAGGGCCATTTTTACAAATTTTTGAAAAATGAGTTTTTATTATATTCATGTAAATTTTGGCATGATCGATATTTTTCAAATAAATGAAAGTCGATTTGCATAATGAAAAATAGAGATAATGCAAAAGAAAAATTACATGCGGCCAGGCACTTCACAAGATTACCCAATAGCTACCAGTTATGTTTAACCAATCAAAATCATGAAATTTAGTCCGAAAATCAAAACAAATGGTTAATTATCTCAAAATGAGATATATTTAAAAATGGGCCCTTTTAATGCGGAGCACTCCATATACTTACCTCCTGTTAATTTAAAACGAAGTAAAAGAATAGAAAAGAAATATTTAATTGATAATTTTATTGATAATGAAACGTATATATTGTTCTTTGAATAAACTATATATTGTACTTACAAGCTGGTAATTTAATACATAAGTGAAAGAACAGAAAAGTAATATTAATTAGAGAATTTCACTTATGATAAAATAGTAAGTACATTGTTTTCGAATAGATTATGTACTTACTTCCTGGTAATTTAAAACGCAAATGAAGGGACAAAAAAGAAATATTTAATAAAGAATTTTATTAATGATCAAATGTGTATATTGTTTTTTGAATAAACTATATACTTACAAACTGACAATTTAAAACATATGTGTAAGAACAGAAAAGTCATATTTAATAAAGAATTTTATTAACAATGAGACATGTACATTTTTTATTGAAAAAACTATATACTTACAAACTGGTAATTAAAACGTAAGCAAAAGAACAGAAAAGTAATATTTAATAGAAAATTCTGTTAAATATAAAATATGCAAACTATTTTTTTGAATAAATTATATACTTACAAACTGGTAATTTAAAATGTGTAAGTGAAAGAGCAGAAAAGTAATATTTATTGAGAATTCTATTTACAGTAAAATGTGTACATCTTTTTTGAATAAACTTTAATTACTGTCTAGTAATTTAAAACGTGAGTGAAAGAACATAAAAGTAATATTTAATAGAGAATTCTATTCACGATAAAATGAGTACATTGTTTTTAAATAAACCATAAACTTACTCCCTAGTAATTTAAAAAGTAAGTGAAAGAACCGAAAAAATAATATTTAATAGAGAATTCTATTGACGATAAAATGTGCACTTTATTTTTTGAATAAACCATATACTTACAAACTGATAATTTAAACCGTAGGTGAAAGAACAAAAAAGTAATATTTAATAGAGAATTCTATTATCGATAAAATTTGTACATTGTTTTTTTGAATATACTATATACTTACTTCCTAGTAATTTAAAACGTGAGTGAAAGAGCAGAAAGGTAGTATTTAACAGAGAATCCCATTGATGATAAAATGTGTATATTGTTTTTTCAATAAATTATATACTTACGCCCTGGTAATTTAAAACGTGAGTGAAAGAACAGAAATTAATATTTAATAAAGAATTCTTTTGACGATAAATGTGTACCATATCCACTGATTTGATTTTTAGGGGTCTTTTTCGATAAACCATTACACAAACTTCTGCTATTAAGTGACGTGAAGAATAACAAATGAAACCTTCAAATAAAATAGTTTTTTAGCCTCTATATGAAATATACAAGCAATAAATATTCAAAGAACAGCTACGCCAAGCTGTAAAAGGAAGCACTATTACTAGTTGTTGAAGCGATTTGGTATTTTCGAGTAGAAAAGGATCAGTTTGTCATTGTTTGATCAGTTGTATAATGGGTAAGGGTAAATTCGGAAGAACTTTTCAGAAAAACTACCTTTTTAACTTACTTTTTGCTAATAATTAAACATGTAGATACAGTATTATACACTTAATTATGGATTATAAGTAAGTTTAAAAGACCGTTGTTGTCAAAACTCACTTTGTAATAAATTTTAATAGCAAATAATTCTCGATCATGATTGGCTAATTTTGGGGTGAAACAAATTGGTAGATATGCATTATTTTTTGAATGAACTATATACTTACCAACTGGTAATTTTAACGTAAGTAAAAGCAATAAAGTAACATTTAATAGAGAATTTTATTGACGATAAAATGTGCACATTGTTTTTTGAATAAATTATATACTTACCCACTGGTAATTTAAAACATAAGTGAAAGAACAGAAAAGTGATATTTAGTAGAGAATCCTAATTAACGATTAAATGTGTACATTGTTTTTTGAATAAACTATAATTACCGACTAATAATTTATAATATAAGAAGACAAAAATTAATATTTAATAATAATTCTATTAATGATAAAATGTGTACATTGTTTTTGAATAAACTATATATAATTACTATCTGATGATTTAATACGCAAGTGAAAGAATAGAAAATAATATTTAATAGAGAATTATACTGACGATAAAATGTGTGCATTGTTTTTTTGAATCAACTATATACTTACACTCTGGTAATTTAAGCCATAAATGAATGAATGAATATTTAATTGAGAATTCTATTTATGATAAAGTGTGCATATTGTTTTTTTTAATAAATTATAATTACTGTCTAGTAATTTAAATAGTTAGTAAAAGAACAGAAAAGTAATATTTAATAGAGTTTCTATGGATGTTAAAATGTGCACATTGTTTTTGAATAAACTATAACTTACAGGCTGGTAATTTAAAATGTAAGCAAAGGAACAAAAAATAATATTTAATTGAGAATTCTATTAACGATAAAATATGTGCATTGTCTTTTGAATAAACTATAATTACCCTCTAGTAATTTATAATTAAAGTTATTTAGAGAATTTCAATTGATAATTCCCTGTCGCACTAAGTGTCACTCATTCATTCATCATTATTTTTACACGTAGTTAACCATATTTATAATATATATTGTGACCGGGAATCTTCCCACGAAAGATTCCTGGTTTTATATTGATCCTCAGGAAACTCTAATTTTTAACTCTTTTTTATTTGAATCATTTTCTTTTTTGTATTTTTCACGCTTTATCTAAAGAACTTTAAAAGCCAAAGTAAATAGGCACAGTAAAATAAAGCTTAAAAAGGCACGATATGAGCAAAGTAAAAGTAAGAGTTTGAAAAAAGTTAAACCGTAGAAGTAAAAAGCAAAGGTGATAAAAAGATAAAACCAATAAAAATGATGTAAATAAAAAAAAAATAAATAAATAAAGCAAAGCCCAAAAGATAGTAAAGCACAATACGAATATAAATATGGAACACGTATAAAAATAATGGTATGGTAGTCTGATTAACATCTAGTGGCATGCTCCTGGGGATTATTTATTTATTTCCTGTGGGAAAATTATAACAGAGTTTACCAATGATCATAGCACATGGATGGCCCTTCGGGCCATCCACGTACTATGATCATCGGTAAACTCTGTTATAATTTCTACTCCCCCAGGAAATAAATAATACTAATAAAATTTGTACTTACATCCTGGTAATTTAATAGGTAAGTGAAAGAACATAGAAGTAATATTTAATAGAGAATCCTATTGAAGCTAAAATGTGTATTTTGATTTTTGAATAAATTATATAATTACATGCTGGTAATTTAAAACACACGTGAATGAACAGAAGAACAATATTTAATAGAGAATTCCACTGACGATAAAATGTGTACATTGTTTTTTTTAAATAACTATATACTTACGCACTGGTAATTTAAAGGTAAGTGAAAGAGCAGAAAAACAATGTTTAATAGAAAATTCTATTGATGATAAAAATGTATATATTATTTAATTAATTATATACTTACACTCTGGTAATTTAAAACGTAAGTGAAAAAATAAAAAAAACCAATATTTAATAGAGAATTCTACTGACTATAAAATGTGTATATTTTTTTGAATAAGCTATATTACTTACGCCCTGGTAATTTAAACCGAACAAAAAGGTAATAATTAATAGAGAATTGTACTAACAATCAAATATGTACATTGTTTTTTAAATAAACTATATACTTACGCACTGATAATTTAAAATGTAAGAACAGAATTCTATTAACAATAATATGTGTACATTGTTTTTTGAATAAACTATATACTTACAAACTGGTAAATTAATATGTAGGCAAAAGATCAAAAATAATATTTAATAGAGAATTCTAATGATGATAAAATTGTATATTGTTTTTTTGAATAAATTATATATTTACTGCCTGGTAATTTAAAACACAAGTGAAAGAACAAAAAGTAATATTTAATCGTGAATTCTATTCAAGATAAAATGTGTACATTGTTTTCTGTAGAGCATAAATTATATATTTACTCACTGATAATTTAAAACGTAAATGAAGAACAGTAAAGCAATATTTAATAGAGAATTCTATTGATGATAAAATGTATGCATTGATTTTTAAATAAATTATATACTGTACTTACATACTGGTAATTTACAACATAAGTGAAAGAACAAACAAGCAATATTTAATAGAGAATTCTGCTGACGATAAAATGTGTATATTTTTTTGAATAAATCATATACTTACTGCCTGGTAATTTGAAACATAGTGAAAGAACAAAAAAGTAATATTTAATAGAGAATTCTATTGACGATAAAATGTGTTATTATTTTTGAATAAATTATATACTTACGCCCTAGTAATTTAAAACATAGTGAACGAACAGAATTCTATTATAATAAATGTGTGCAATGCTTTGTACGAGCTATTTACTTACTGGTAATTTAAAATGTAAATAAAATGACAGAAAAGTAATATTTAATAGAAATTCTTTTGACGATAAAAGGTGTACATTTTTTCTTGAATAAAACTATATGCTTACTCCCTGGTAATTTAAACGCAAGTGAAAGAACAGAAAAGTAATATTTAATAGAGAATTCTATTGATGATAAAATGCGTGCATTACTTTTAAATAAACTGTATACTTGCAAACTGGTAATTTTAAACGTAATGTTTAATTGAGAATTCTGTTGTACATTGTTTTAGTATAAATATATACTTACTAACTGTTAATTTAAAACGTATGTGAAAGAATGGAAAAGTAATATTTAATAGAGAATTCTATTGATGATAAAATGTGAGCATTGTTTTTTTGAATAATCCGTATACTATACTGACCGATAATAAATCACACCACGAGCTTCTAATGCCCATGCATGACTTTGATCTATTGTTAATAAATTCATAAGGTCATTGTACGATTTGTCATATTTTTTCAATATTAAATAAGTTTCAGCACGGTATCTTAACGCAAATGTATTATTCTTTTCATCATTTAGTAGTGTTGTTAAATCTTCAAGCGCCTTTTCAAATCTACCAATAACAAAATAGATTTTTCCACGATTTTTTAACAATATTGTAGAATTTGCCAAATTTTTTAGCATATCTATATGTCGATTATCATGCTGATTAAGTGGATTAACCCATTTATCTTTCATTAACTCGTCATCAATATCATCATCGGTCATCACTAATAATAAACCTTACATTAGCATGAACCACATTTAAAAAGATTTAAATATACTGTAATGCTAGATGAAACACACCTGCATATTTAAACTTTTTATGGCCAAAATTTGTCTCTATAGAACCGCCACTTAATCCAATGCAAGGATATATGTTATCCGTTAAATCTCGTAATGCAATTCCTTAAAAGATATACAAGGCATTAATTTTTATCGTTTAAGATATATTTGATATTCAATAATATTTACCTAGATTCACACCATTTTTGGTATAAAATGCGGTCCTATTTATAAAATTTAAACAACATCCAATAGTATCACCGGCTTCAAACTTAGGCCCATACAGCTCGTTTATAATTGAACAACTAAAAAAATCTCCATTGTCACTATGAAATCCCCACGAATCAGTTTCACACCCTATAAATTTTTAATCACTGATATAAATATTGAATAAATATATTATTATGGTTGATAACAATTAGATTCCATAATTACCAGGTAATTTCTTTAATTTGGCTGTTTTTGTGCAAAATCCAATTGCAATAATTCTTTTAAAGGATTTAAGAAATTATAAGGAAATGATAACTTATTTAGAGTTAAAAGTATAGATGCTGGTGAAATTAATTTCACCAATTTAACCAATTCACCACTAATTACACCAATAGTGGTGAAATTATTTCACACATTTCACCACATTTAACCAGAATATATAGTTAAAAAATGTTTTGCATCTTACCCATTTTCTTCATTATTTATAATATTGATTTCGAAGTAAAACAATTTGCATTGTAGCGGAATTGGATTAGTGGTACGAGCTATAGCATCTTCATTATTTTTGCCATGACCTTTTTTATTTGAGAAAAAAAAAATTTTAATAATGGCCTTTTTATTCAAAACAATCGGAAATCATAATTTAGTATCATAAATCCGATATCCAATGTTCAAAATTTAATAATGGTCTTTTTATTCAAAACAATCGGAAATCATAATTTAGTATCATAAATCCGATATCCAATGTTCAAAATTCAATAAATCAAGGTGATAATGAGTTTCCTATAACATCTTTTAGTGTGATACTGACTTATGTGTGATTTTCTTTAAAAATTTTAAAAAGTTTACTTAAACTAGTTAGTTAATCATTTACCTCTATATTTTGCACCAAGTCCATACGAATCTATTTTCAGGAATGGTGATCTGTATTTAACATCCCATGCAGTCTGCAAAACATCAGGACTTATAAATTCGTTTGTGATTAATAAACTATTAACTCTAACTCTGTCAATCCCTGCTATATTTCCCATTTCAGCGGATTTTTGATAATGAAATGTTGCCTTATTATTATCCATCTCAACTCCAATTCCAAATCTATAGCACTCGCCAACCTTGAAAATCCCATCATTATTTCCCATATCGGCAGATTTTTGATAATAATCAAATGCTTTATATTCATCTCTTTCAACACCGATTCCATAGTCATAACAATTAGCAAGACAATTCATTGCAACAGTATTCCCCATGTCAGCAGATTTTTGATAATAATCAAATGCTTTATATTCATCTTTTTTTACTCCAATTCCATTATGATAACAATAGCCGACTTTATATGTACTTTTGACATGATCCAGATCAGCAGATTTTTGATAATAAATGAAAGCCATATTTTCATTCTTTTCAACTCCAATTCCTTTATGATAACAATTGCCGACTTTATATATTCCTCCTATATGACCCATATTAGCAGATTTTTGATAATGAATAAATGCCTTATTCTCGTCCTTTTCAATTCCAATTCCTTTATTATAACAATAGCCAACTTTATAAGTCCCTTCTGCATGACCCATATCAGCAGATTTTTGATAATAAATGAAGGCCTTATTTTCACTCTTTTCAACTCCAATCCCGTCATGATAACAAGAACCAACGTTATATGTTCCTTCAGTATGACCCATATCAGCAGATTTTTGATAATAAATAAATGCCTTATTCTCATCCTTTTCAATTCCAATTCATTTATTATAACAATAGCTGACTTTATATGTTCCTTCTATATGACCCATATCAGCAGATTTTTGATAATAAATAAATGCCTTATTCTCATCCTTCTCAATTCCAATCCCATCAAAATAACAAGAACCAACGTTATATGTTCCTTCCGTATGACCCATATCAGCAGATTTTTGATAATGTATAAATGCATTATTCTCATCCTTTTGAACTCCTATTCCATTTTTATATCAATCTCCAAGATTATTTATTGCAATAGCGTTATCAATATACTGTTTTAGTTTAAAAAGAATTTCACAGCGACAGAACAATCCAAAAGAGTTATTTGGTTCAATATCTAGTGCTTTGTTCAAACATAATAACGCATCATCATATAGTTCTAGTGCTAAAAAACCTTTGCCTTGAAAAATTAACGCCGTCACGTTTGTTGGCAAAATTTCTACCACTTTATTGAAGTCTGAAAGTGCTCTATAATAATGTTCTAGATTCAAATAAGCTTCCCCACGGAGAATTAACATATCTGTATTATTCTGCTCAATTTTTAATGCTTCATTAAAATCAACAAATGCTTCATGAAAGCGACCAAGGCAGTAGAAAGCTTGCCCACGCAAAAAAATTGCAATAGCATTACTCTGTCCTGTCTCCAAAACTTTATTCAAATCAATAATTGCATTATCATACTGATTCAAATAAAAATAAGCACCTCCTCTAAGTATTAATGCAGTTTTATCTTTGGGGTAAATTTCAGAGGCCACGCTTAAAAATTGGATTGTGTCATCGTACTGCTCTAGATTAAAGCAAATTTTTGCCTGAAGGATTAGAGCATTGGTATAATCTGCATAATCTGATAACTTTCCAGAGTTATTTAAAGTTTTTTCATATTGCATTAATACCTTTCCAAGGTCAGAAAAGGCAATATCATAACGACCAAGTTTAAAATAAGCTTCCCCACGATATAATAATGTAGTCACATCACATGAATTAATTTCAACTGCTTTGTTTAAATTCAAGAACGCCTTATAATATCGTCCTGATGAATAATAAATTTTTCCACTAAAAATAATGCAGTTAAATTATTTGGATCGACTTCTAAAGCTTTGTTATAATATAGAAGGGCTTCATCGTATTGCTCTAGTGAATAATATAATTCTCCACGGAACAATAATGTATTTATGATTTCTACATTTGTTACTAATTCTGTAATAGTAATTTTATGCAGATTATAATTGGTGTTTTCATGATTCACCAATGATTCTGTATTCCTGAGTTCAGATTTTGAAGTAATTTTAAGGTCTATGAGAATTTTACGAAGAGCTAATACATGTTCGTTATTCGGATTAATCTCTGATGCTTTATTGAAATTTATGAGAGCTTTATTATATTGACCTAACATAAAATGCGTCTTTCCTCGAAGAATAAATGAATCCAAATTAGTGGACTCGATTTCTAATGCTCTGTTTGCATCTGAAAGTGCGTCATCATATTTTCCTAGCATAAGATAAGTTCTTTCACGAAGAACTAATGCGGTTAAATTTTTCGAATTAATTCCTAAAGCACAATTAAATTGATCAAGAGAATCCACATAAAGACCCCAAATTTAAATAAGAGACCCCAAGAGTAATTTCGTCTTCATACATATTATTGATATAAAATAAAAATGTTATATTTATCGTTATAGAAGGTCGTTTATAAAATATCTAGGTTTCTAATACTAAATAAAAAAGATTTGGTTCGAAATTTAGACCTGATTTTATTAAAAATCAAATTTGTCTGTTTAACATATAAATTAGTTAGTTCTCTTTTTATTCTATATAAAGTGAAATTTTTGGCTTTTTTCACCGTACGTAGGTACTATGCAGGAAATTTAAAAACCTCAAAATTTCTATGTAGAAATTATGTATAAACTAGTAGATCATCGAAAATTATTTATCTCAATAAGCGAAGTGTATAGAACTCTCATAAAAATAAATGTAGTTATATCTCCAACGAGGTTGAGGCATCGATCTTCGTGACCGGATAATTTTGCCGTTGATTATCAGATTAACTGATAATTCGGGAAAGTTAGCGCCAGTTGTGTCTGATCGACGCTAAGATAATCTTTAATTGTTCGGATTTTCAATTGGCGTATGATTCTCTTCTTTTCTCCGGTTTCATGTATTTCATATCTGTATACGTTCTTCTGGATTTTACTATATTCGGTTGGTACGTTATACTTCATTTCTTTTAGAGTTGGGTTACAGTTTGCTTTTCCGATACTTTGTATCTATCTTGAAAATCGAATATTTGTAAGTATTTTCTGCCGTAGTAATTATTAAAGTACTTGTTAATTTTGGTAAGTCTTCCGCGTAACCTATTAATTTCGAAGGTTACGCCTTTCTTGAATTTTCTGATGCGACTATATCTTTAGTTGTTAGTTTTTCAATCTTCTTTTTAACGTTATGATCGTCGGTAACACAAAATATCTAATACCAATATGTATCGAATATTCTAGATATTTTATTTACTATCAAAAACCGGGTTTAACTTGTTTTTAGCACCCGCAAAAAGGTAACTATTACTAACTTCTTGACATGTTTTTTTAAAAATTAAAAATAAAGTGTTAAATTCTTTGCTTTAAAATGAAAATTCGGACATTGAAAATACCATAAATATGTTTTTTTTTGATGTAAACAAAAATGCATTTTATTTAACTATAGTAGTAAGTTTTTTATGCTGTGCTACATAATATGAAAATTTACTATTATTGAAAATGATTGACATACACTCCATCCTTAAAGTTGTTGAACTATTTTTGTCATTGGTGCCATGTTAAATTCTTCTCTTTCATCAAGTAATTCAATTTCACAATAATTGAAATATTTTTCAATTTCTTGAAATATAAATTTTTAATTCTTTTGTAGCATAGGTATCAGGTTCATAAATACGACTTCTTCTTTCTTTTTTCTATTAGTCTGTAAAATATTAATAGCCTCTTGACCATTTTTCTCTATTTGACCATTATGTAATGTTTCATTTGCTACTTGTTCAGAACTTTCACTATAATTATTGGTAGCACCTTCTAAGCTTGAGCTCTGTGCTATGTCTATTACATATAAATTATTTACACTAAACATAGTGGGTTCTGTTGTTTTATTCTGATTTGATACTTTCATTTGATCACTTACTTTCATTCTGCATGCCTTTTGCTATTGTCAGAATTAGGGTTCCAAACCGGATTGAAAATCTCCAACCGTGACCTGTCGGGTGAAAACCGATTGGAACTGGTTATCTGAAACTAAAACCAATTATCCGATTAAAAACGGGTCACCCGATTGTAATCAGGTAATGCTAATCGGGTGACCCGGATACCCAATTACCTATATATTACAGCGCATTTGTAAAAATAATTTTGTCCCCAAAACTTAAATTTGAGGACAAAAAATTAGTTAAATTTGACAAGCGTGCCGTAATGAGAAATATCGTTGCAGGTCGACATAATAAAAGAAATTAGATTACCCGTTTTTCAACAGGTGACCCATTTGTGTTATATTAATCCGGTTGGTATATTTAAACCGGTTTGTCAAAATTGCGCTCTGGTTGATGTTTTTTCGGTTCGGTTGATCGGTTGGACAGTTAACCGGATTGGATGTTGGAACCCTAGTCAGAATTTAATCGATTTTTTAAGCTCTTTACAATCCCTTTCATGATCTTTTTTGTCACAATAGAAACATAATTTAGAAAGCCTCTTTCCATTCCAATATGACCTTTTGGTCCCATATATATGTGTTTGAAGATTTTTTCAACAAGGTTAGTGTCTTTCATTGTTTTAAATACAACAACCCACTGGTTTGTGCACACTAGTGTACCTTCATAGATCATGGGCTTAATTGAGAAAATATTGTCAAAATCCTTAGTAGTCTCTTTAATCAACTTTGAAATATGATCCTTGGGTTCTATTAAAATGTTTTGTAATCTAACAAACAATAAATTCCATCTAAGGTTGACTGGGATATACTCTAGAAGTGTTTGTTTAAAAATAATAATTCCATGTGTGTGTACTGTTGTTGTTTCTTCAGATTAATAAAAATGACTTTGAGGTACAGACATTTCTTTTTCTTGTAATGTAGTCTTGCTGTGATCAAATTATCACCTATTTTTGTATATAAAGTAGCTACAAAATCATTAGTTGAAATGTTCTCAAAATTTTGAATATTAAAAATTAATGCATTGTTATTTTTTATATAAATCTGTCTCTGGGGCAAAGTAAGAATGAGTTGTCTTGCCACTTCTTAATTTAGTGAACAAGCTAGACCATTGACAAACTTCAGACATTTATTTTCTGAAGTTATTGAATTTTTATCAAATTTTGATTTAGATTATCATTTTGCATAATCACACTTATTGCATTAAAACCTTCTGCAGTTTTTTCAGAAAGTTTTTTACATTTCCTGGCAAATTTTCTATTCTGACAGAAATGCTTGAACCTGTGTCTGTTGGGTCTTCTCCACAAAGAACTCCAAGTTTATATTCTTTAACCAATCTACTAATGTGTTATTAGAGGACACAGCTTTCTGTTCCTGTTTTTGTTCTAGGTTTTCTCTCTCTGCTATTCAGAAGTATTCAGAAGGTCCTTAGACACCTTCAGATTTTTTTTCTGAGGCCAGAGTTATCTATTAGCAGAGATCAATAAACAGGATATGTCTCTTAATTTATTACCATGCTAACATGCATCAAAGTTATATATATCAAAACCTTTTTCCAAAGCTAGTGGTTACTTCATGTTTTTTGTTAAATATGTTATTTGATGTACTGGGATCCGGTCCAGTAGTGTAGTACCCTATTATCAAGTCTGCAGTTCTTTAACTCATATAACTCTACTGGCTTAATCATTCTAATTTTTGTACTACCCTACTTCATGCTTGTTTTATTTCCTCAGTATTCATCATTCAGCACTCTGACTAGGGATTGGAACCGTTTAACCGTTTAAAAATTGCTCTATAGTTCCAGGCAGAATTATGTTGGTCATGGGCCAGAATTATTTTAATGCCGGCCAAATTAAATGGTTAAATGGTTAAACGATTAAACGATTAAGAAAAATTTTAGGCGGTTCCAATCTCTAACTCTGACTACTGGTAGTGTTTTCAATTTCAGCTTTGATCTGGGTCCTAGTAGGTTTTCTGTACTACTTGGTACTTCTTTTTCATATGCTCCTTCTCAAAGTTTCAGTTGTCCTTCTTTTTTGGATAGGCAGGTGTGTTCTAATTTTTAAACCTTATAATCCTTTTCTTTTATAGGATAGTACTACATTATTCTAATTCAGAAATTTCTTATTTTAACAACTGTTCTTGTCAAATTTTCTCTTTTTGGCATTATCTGGTCATATGGAAAAGGTTCAAGTCCATCCAACAGGATTGGTTGACCCTAAAGAGCCTGATGCAAAAATCAAATTTTTAGCCGCTGAAGCACTTCGGGGTGTCGGTTGGCTGCTTTTAAATGGTGAAGGAAAACGGTTCTGTGATGAATTAAATCATCGTGATTACGTTACTGGCGAAACTTGGAAAAACAAGGTACTGTTCGTCTTGTACTTAATAGTAAAGCTTCAAAAGAAATTGAATGACATTGTAAACATTATATTGGTCGTGGTTTGATGAGAAAATTTTCTGGTGAAGCATTGGTAAAAGAAATTGGTATTTCTGTATCACAACTAAAGGCGACGTTCGATGATTATAACGACATTGCTTCTAACAAAAAAAAGGATCCTTCTGGCAAAAAATTCTTCCATAACGTTCCAATCACAATAAACGATCAATTTTTCATGTAGCTTTGATGTCTCCCGTATTACATTATACTATGGTATGATCGATATGATTTATGGCATATCTCTAATTACCTACACTTAAGTTATATGATTCATTCATTGTTTTTTGTAGGGTGGAATTGATATAAATGCGGAGTCTGAGGTCAGAGATATGTAAGAGTAAGTTATTCCTGGACTATTTGCTTCTGGGGAAATAGCTGGTGGCGTTCATGGTACTAACAGGTATTACTGTTTGACAATTTAATCTTTAATTTCAAAAATCTAATTTCTAACTTACTAATTGCAATAGATTGGGAGGATCCTCTCTTTTGGGAAGTGTAGTTATGGCCGTGTGTTGTCAGTGTTTCGCATTCGTTATCTTTTCCAGAATTTGTCTAGCGCAACTGCTAATCGTCGTCTAGGAAGAATTGCCTGAAAATTGACACCATATCTAACAACTGTTTCTGTTGACCCAACAAATCAAAAGTGCATTTAGAAATCTCTTAGGGTTCACATAAAGATGCTAAAGCCAATATACTCCTCCAGTTCAAGCCCTCAGGCTTCACCAGGCCAGGCACCTGCTCCTTTGATGCACCAACACGTGAGAAGAAGGAATATACCGCTGAAGAAGTCGCTAAGCATAATAAAGAAAAATGGATAATAATATTTTATATATTCCTAGTCATAATTTATAAATTTTTATTGAATTAATAAGCTCACGATTTATATCTAAATTTTTTGACTCGGAATTTTTTTTATTGGTTCACATTTGGCGTGAGTGTTTTATTAACTTTTTATACGTTATTCTTTCTTTTTGGATTCTTCCTTATGATAACGACTCTTTTTCCTCCTGTTGATCAATAGTCAGACTGTTGGGTGATAATTAACGGTGAAGTTATAAATGTTACAAATTTTCTTCCAAGTAAATCTAGTTAGAATTGACATTTCATATGTCTTAATTTCGATCATCTGGCGCCATTCTAATTTATGCTGGAAAGGATGCTACTGAATTGGTGAGAAATTTTTTTTTGATTTGTTAGTTTTAACGTTTATTAAAGAAAATTTTGAATTAATTATTTTTGTGGTTCAATATACTGCATGATAAAGGTGTAGTGCAAATGTATTCACCAGAGATAAGTATAAAGATTTAATCTTAATTTATAGTATGATAAATGTATAGTTTTATTTACGTTTTTTTCATTTTTTTTCATTTTACATCAACAGTCCATAATTGGAACCTCAAAGAGATAGTGGGATTTAACTCAAAGAAACAACCGGGTGTTTTGTTTAATAACTACCTAGCTTAATTGCTTTCTTATTTAAATTTTATATATAAAAACGTGATAAGTGAATAAGATGTTGAATTTATAACAGTCTATATGATATTTATTTTATTTGTCAGCAAGTAATAAAATGCTTTATTTAATATGTAATGAATTATTAAATTTAATGTATAAAATTAAATCTGATTATGTGGAGAGAATAATTGTACGATCATCTCCATCTAAATGCATCTCGGCCGGACTATTAGCGAAAGAGTTAAAAAACTATGTTTAGTTATTGTGCTCAAAGGAGAAAAGGTCTATATGATTTTGGCCAGAAGAAACTTGCACTTTAAAAATAAATTGTATCATTTAAAGTGAAACGTCCCAAAATTTTACAAATATAAATTTCTTTCGTGGATTACATTTTGGAGTTCATATATTAAAATCACCCGCACTTGACGAAACCAACTTTTAAACTCCTTAGCCGTAGTATAGGTTGTATATTAAATAAATTTGCGTCAGAAATACTGCTTCATTATGATTTATAATTACATACTTTAATATTAATCTGATGCACAGCACAGTGACATATTTAGTTATAAATTCATATTTTGAATACACGCGAAAGTTTCATTAATAAATTCATACTTTTAAATACACATGAAAGATTTATTAGTTTAATAATTCACGATTTTGAATACACGCGAAAACTTTATTATTAAGAAGTTCATGATTTTAAATGCACTCAAAAAGTCTTAGTCTTTATTAATTAATCAAAAATAATTTATACAAAGATTCGAACATAATCAATTACAGTATTAAAATTATAATTTTGCATATAATAAAAAAAAAAACATAAAAAATTTCGAGATACTTAGTTTCAGAGATTATATCTCCTACTTGTCCCAACCACCGCGAAGAGGTGTATCTCGTCGATTGGGAAAGTTTCCCCCAACCCAGTCTCCTACACACCAGTACTAGTCGTGGCCGTTCCCGGTTTTCAGCGGGTTGTTCCCTTGAATCATTAATACGTACATAAGTATTTCATCAAGTAGCTTTGACTCAATTTATTCTCTAGAGTTCGAGAAAACGACCCAAACAACCTACACTCTCCAAAACACAACCAAAACATAAAACACCAAACTACTAAAATAAATAAATAAATAAATAAATAAACGGTATATAATAAAAACAGTGTATACTTAAAACAGTGTTTAAGGTATAAAATATAGAGCAAGAAAAGTAGAAAGTGATGAAAATTCAGAAATTAACGTTGACCGATGGGAAAAAATTAGTAAAAAAAAAAAAAAAACTTATATAACTGGGGGTCGTCTAAAGCCAGGTGCGTTCACGTGATAGAAAGCCAATCAAATCGTTTGATCTTTACGGATCAGCCCGACGAGACAAAAACAAAGAAAAAAAGTGAAAAACACCGAAAATACAAAAAACAAGTGTCTAAGCCTGTCTAGGAGCACTAATAACAAATGTCGGGAAGACAATTTTACTTATAAGTCAAGCCCTAACCCTAACCCCTAACTAACCCTTACCCTAATTTTAATTAAATAATCAAAAACATATAAACGCACCTGGCTTTAGCCATCCGAAATAATGCATGCCGGACTCCCAAGTTTCAATATTGGCCAATCAGGATGCAAGACCAGGTGTAACGTGATGATCAAACAACAATCGAAAATTAAGTTAGCACGAATATTGTAGAATGAAATTTAATAAGAGATATATAGCTATGAATCTGAATAGTCTATTTAAATAAATCCATTAGGGGTTTTAAAGTTAATAAAATGATGTATTTGAAAATAAGTAGGAATTTGAATCGGACAATGAAATGGGAGGAGTGCTTGAGGATCCTCATTTCATGAAATCGGAAAATTTTTGAAATTAGTGTAGTCATAATTAATAGTTATTCGGCACTTCGTGCCGAATAACTGAGTTATTTGCTGTATGCTATTTGATTGGTCGATTTTAAGCACCGAAGGTGCTTAAAATTCGACCAGTCAAATCATATGGCAAATAACGGTAAGGTACAATAGTGTTCTAATGCTAGTAAAGCGCGATAGCGCTTTACTAGTATTAGAACACTATTGTACCGTAGTTATGAGTACTTCGTGCTTGAATAACTGGATTATACGGCATTTATATTTGTTGGTTTTGCATACCAACTGTTGACCGGCGTTTGAGATTTTAAATTTTTATGCACGTGAGTTACACACGTTGTCCGGATATATTTTAAATCCGGAACGGATTTAAAATATTTCGGATAACGTGTGTAACTCACGTGCATAAAAATCAAATTTCAAATGCCGGATAACAGTTGGTAAATGCAAAATCCAACAAATAGAAAATGCCGTATAATTAATCGTTATTACAAATATTATATGTACCGGTACAATAATGATATCAATATTGTATATTACTTTACAAAAAAAAACCTTTCGTTCAAATTTTCAAATAATTTATCTTATTCTAAAATTTTTGGTTATTGTTAAATTGTCAATAATTCAATGGTGCCTCCAAAGAGAACATTAAACAAATCTTCAAAGAACAAAAACTTTTGATGGTCATGTTTGTAGAAAATCCAAAATATCAAGATATTATCGATGGATAAGCAGCAGTTGGTGTTCTGGTTTATGGGAAACTTGTAACAAAAAAATGCAGTATTTACACAAATGGCTTCATTTGTAAACAAACATTGTAAAGATAGCCAATACTTATAAAAAGATGTATATAGAAACTCGAAAGTTAGCTAATAGGCGTACTCAACGCCTATTTGAAAATAAAATTGGATTGATGCATTGCTTATTTCAAAATAAATATGTCATCAATTTCAACGTAATTTAAATTTCCACATTTTAACTTTGAACAGGGTTTCATAATTAAATTATTTTGAAAATAAGTGTGAGTTCAAAAAGTTCTAATTTTGTCTGAAATTTTGAAATCAGAAAATGAATTGGAGTTATCTCAAGATAAAATAAGAAACTTTTTTTTGAAAGAATTTCGAAAGAAAACTTATACCAGTACGATCACGTTTCTTGTGTAACATGAAATGTGTATAGGGATGGTTTCCTTCAACTTTTTTGATGTCGCTTATCCTGATTTTTGCAAAAACCTTTTTTAGTAGGAGTAATGAGTTTCATTTATTCGTTTTTGGAAAGAGTTAAAATTTTTACAATAATGTATATGCAAATCACTCATTTTGATGCTTAAGCTGGCGTCACACATTTTCAAAATTTCCCTCTTTTAAATTTTCAAAATGGGGTGGGAAAACTCAGCCACCGATCGCCTCGTGGGCTTCTTTGTTGTGAGTCGGATGCTCGCTGACAAATTCAGGACACAATTCAACCCATTTTTTTAAAGCCTGTGTACCAAGAGCCTCTGCATTTTCTTCACTGGCACCTCGTAATTCCTTGATAATTGCCTTGCCGATTTTATAAGTCCGGCAAAAGAAAAAATAATAAAGGAGCAAATATTTCAAAATTCATCATTATGATATTAACGATGTTAATTTAAAATTTTTACATGCTGTTATATAATTTATATGCAAAGCAGCATCACTGATTATTTTAAATTTCGAATTTTATACCAGTATGATCACGTTTCTTGTGTAACATGAAATGTGGGAATTTCCGTTCAACTTTTTTGATGTAATGGTTTTTATTTTCCAATTCAGGCAGGGGTTATGGTGTTCCTGTTAGCACAAGATGACAACACGTGCATGTGTAATGCATATTGGTGGGAAATATATTCATTGGTGGATACTGGTCTTATTACAGTATTATGTACTTGTCAAAAATGACATTAATATGTTGTAATTGACTAATAGTATGGGATACTTTATTTTTGAAATTATGCCTGTTTTGTATTGCTAATTCTTATATCGGGTAATAATAAAATACTTTATTGTATTCCTAATTAGGGAGTTACATAATTGATGTTTGATGGTTTTCGATACCGATAAAATGTTTTGGCACTTTGCCGTTTTTGTTTTGCTATATCCAAAAACCGTGAGAAAATTTTAAGATATGAACAATCTATTTAAATATGTAATTATTGAGAAATATGATCTTTTCATATTATGTCGTAATGATTCGTCATAGTAATTGATCTATCACAATCAATTTTTTTAAAAAATTGACTTTTGTTTGTTACGCGCACTTTGTATTTTTGAGATTTAAAAAATTGACTTCCATTCGTCATGCGCACTTCGTATCTTTGAAATTAGATTGAAATATGGACAAACGTTAAAACATGCATGCGTCAGTGAGTCACATATTGTGTGTAAGGTTTATAATTCAGTCCTAACATATATTGAATAACGAGCAAATTTTGCATGAGAATTTTTTACAGTAATTGGTAGAAATCACAATAATTTCATTGCAAACTCAACCTTAAAACGTATTATATGCCAAGTAAGTTTGTAACAGAATTTTCTATAGTAATTTTCGATAGAAATTGTGATAATTCTAACACATATTAATTCACCTTTTCAAGATTACTGATAAAATCTACAATAGCTTATCCATGATTACATGCTGCACATTGTGAGAGTGGTGGATATCGGGTATATAGCTAAAAAAAACCACTAACAACACCACTATCTAATAAAACGATGCCTTTTAACTGTGCAAGACTCTTGAATTGGTAGGCAAAAAGGGTGTGGTCGGGTATTGAGGTTCTTTTAGGGGTTTGCAGTAGTGTATAGTGTTTCAGGCGAAATTATATATTTCGCCCAGGCGAAATTTCCGAAATAGGGCGAAATATGTTTCGCCCAAAGACCTCAGATCTGATAATTCTGAAACTGGCGAAACTGGCGAAACGTTCGAAACCTGGCGAAATGTCCGAAACCTGGCGAAATGTCCGAAAATTGGCGAAACTGAAACCTGGCAAAAGTTCCGAAACTAATATGAGAAATTTTATTGGAAAAATACCTAGAGCGTAGTGAAATGGAGTATGAGTTCAATTCAGAGATGGTGTGAACAAATCCCACAAAATATTCACTTATCCGAAATATCATATATCAGTAACATGTGAATAGTGATGACGATAAATTATCATTTCCTTTTAATTTTTGCAAATCCTAAGTTTTTCCAAAATTCCCGCAGTGATTCACGGAATTTTTACTGGAAATCTGTAAATTTCAGCCGGAATTATGGTATTGGCCCGAATTATCCAATTATCCCACACATAATGTAAAGGATAACGCGCGGGATTGCAGTATTGTATAGTTATCTAATTAGGAAAATTTATTGATAGATACTACAATAATTTTCTTATAAGGCCACGCAAAGTTAAATTTTCGTTTTGCGAGTCAGATTTTTTTTTTTTAAAAAAAAAAACTTTGTGTTCTAAATTCATTCATGTTCACATCTAAGGAATGCAAAGTTAATTCATCGGTTTGCATAACATGAAATCAGAAAATTTTAAATTTTTGTTTATTGGACCTATCGGGTAATTCTGGAAAAGTAAGGTCATCATCGGGTGACACTAGAAAAAAATTAAATGGCAAAAATGGAATAATTGTCACAATAGGAATTTAAAAAAAAATTTTTTTTTGAAAAATTGAGTCGGCGGGTTATGCAAAATGAAAAATTAACTTTGCGTGACCTAAATTTTCTTATATAAATTTTTTAAAGACATATCTCACAATTTGGTTCTTTAATGTTGAAATAAACTGAGTTAAAGGATTAAAATACTGTAAATTTTAAATAAATTTTTAAAGTATATAAATTGTTATTTTACCTAGTTTTATCTCTTTGTACTGTATGTATACTTCATATATTACTATGTTTTTGCAAGCAAATTTGCCTATACAAAAATGTTGTAATTACAAATTACATTATGAATTTATAATTCTGCATACGAGAAAAATAATAGAACAATAGAATTTCGAAAAAGTAAAAAATAAAAAATCGAAAAAGTTTCGGAGATTTTGCCATTTCGGTTTCGCCGGGTTTCGGAGATTTCACCAGGTTTCAGAAGTTTCGCCCATTTCGGAAATTTCAGAAATTTCGGATTTATTTCGCCTTTGCGAGCATTTCGGTTTCGCTTTTCGGATTTTGAAAATGGATTTCGCTCGAAACACTAGTAGTGTAGTCAAATGAAGTTAAGTTTTCTAAGATTTCTTGTAAATAGTTCTTTTGCTGGTCGTTCAAATTTCACTCTATTTATATAATTCTTCTTTATTCTAGTTGCAATAGTTAAAAGGAATCATTAATATAATATTTATGATCATCATGTGATCAATGGCGAAATTAGATGATGCGGTTAATCTAACAAAGGAATGGATTAATTGTTTGATAAATCAGGTAGTCAAAGGTTTAATCAATTTTGTTTTTATATAAAAGGTGATTAAATCGTTCTTTCTTTCCTTAACTGAGTTATAATTAATAATTTCAAATTAATGATATAACAAATCAAATTTTTTAAATGCTTTTTTTTTTTAATTTCACTTTTGTTGAGTTGCATTGTTTCATCAGATTTTTTGCTTTCATCCAGGTCCAAACAACTCAACTACATATTTCAAGAAACCACATTTCACTGATTCTCATTTCATTGACAGGCTTATTTTGCAGATGATTAATTTACAAACATGTTCATTTTTGTGAACAAAATATATTTTTACCAACAGTTCATTTTCAAAATAATTTAGTTATTATTGTTAAGATAAAGTTTGAAATTATTTAAATTGTTGGTGAAATATGCTGTTTACAAAATAAATTTGTTTGTAAATTGTCTGTAATATAAATCTATTAGTAACATGAGTGTCAATGAAATGTGGTCTTTGAAGTGGTTGTTGGTAAAATGAATACCACTCGAATGAAAGAGTGATGACTTTATATCAATTTGTCATTTCAAAACTTGTTAGACACAAGAATTTTCTGGTTAATATATGATTGTTAAGGTTGAATAACTATATATAATTAGGCCACATGAAGTTAATTTTTCATTAACCCTCTTCAATCTTTTTCGGTGATCTGCCTCGGATCGTTGCCTTTTTTGTGCGATCTGCTTCTGATCGTTACCCTGATTTATCATGTGCCGGTTGGATTATTGGTTTAGTGGTCTACTCGTGACCTGCCACATTTCCTTTTAAGATAAAAAGGAAAAAATCTTCGTAAACATTTTATATATAGTATCTGATCTATCTGATCGGCGCAATCTGATAGATATATCTGCGCATGTGCTCCCAAAAAAATTTTATGGAATACGGGTTGTATTTATACTTTTTATTATGATGGGGCTGTGCGAATTGTGTATGTGATGATTTTATGAATTTGTTTTTAGTTTAAAAATTTTTAACATTGGTTTTATAATGAGAAATGAAGCGTAAGATTATTTGATGTTTGATGGTGTATTGTTGATTTTGTTTTAAGAGGTTTGTATATTTCGCACAAGACGAAAAAAAACAAGTGAATGGACACGTGAGTATGAAATATGTTGGGCTGGATGTGTCTGGATTACTTTATTGATGCGTTTGTGATTAAAGACTATTATGGTATCAGTAACACGGATTATGCGGTGTGAAGATCATGTAATAAAATACGTAATTATGCTTTTGATTGTTAAGTATAATAATTTTTAATTTACTGAGCGGTATGATGATAATCATCGCTTGACGATCGATAATTATTGTGATTACGATTGCGATTTACCGTTTATAATAAGGTATTATCCGTTAATATATTATAAATGACATATTGATACAAAAACGAAGCAAGGTTTAAAATGGTAAACAAGACGATCATGATCGTGATCGTGATTAGTTAGGTGATAGATCATTATATCGATCAGATACGACGATTTTTACAAGTCAACGATAAAGTTTTTGTGTAAATTTTTAATTAATTAGTTAAAATACGATAAGAATGACTTTACTGTACTTATTTTTGTGCATCAGCTTTCATGGTTCGTGTTACTTATTTATTACTTTATCTTCGATTGGTCCTTGATAGATAATTTATTTAGACGAGAAAATAAATTTCTTAATCGTTGTGATTAAATGATAAATACCGTATTTTCGCGAAATAACACGAAGGGGTGAATTAATAATTTTGGCCTAAATTGAGCTTAATTTGGGACATTATTCGAAATAACACCCTTGCCCGTTATTTCGCGAAAATACGGTATATTTGGTAGGTAATTGTTATAAATATATTGTGAGTTGAATTGGTATATATATGACCGTAATATTCACCATATTCATTGTGAATTTCGTTATTTTTTTATTTCTTTTAAAATGCCTTCGCATACCACTTTAATTGTTATTATGCGACAGGGTGAAACCTGAGTTGCAAAAAAGTAAAACCTGTGTTTATCATTTGTATCATGTAAAACCTGAGATGCATAGGTAAAATCTGAGTTTAATAAACATAGCTGCTTCAATTTCATGTATAAAACTTATCATAAATTGTTCAAAAAATGATTATTGTCCGAAGCGTAGCGAGGACTCTATGGTACAGCAATGGACACGATTTTGTGTTGGATTCCAGTCACGTGCAGTCAATCAAGCTATAGAGATCGACACGGATCAGCCCGATGTTTATTCTTGGCTTCGGACACTAACGGGTAACTGTTTTCCTAGTATATTGCAAAAATTCGTTCTTTCCTTAGTAAATGATAATCTGATGTCATTTGTAATACTTCATTATTACGATTAATGGCTTGCCATTTAAAGTAAAATCGGTTTTAAATTTAGCCAACTTTTATTAAAAAATGATTCATAATACCAGACGATTACATAAAATGTGAGAGGGATGGTTCCGTTCAACTTTTTTGATGCACTACGTTGATTTTGGAATAATGATTTTCATTTATTCACAATTACAGTATGCCAGTACGATCACATGAAATGTGTGAGAGATGGTTTAATTAATGCTTTTGGGCGTGGCCTATGCTGATTTTCGCAGAATACTTTTTTAGTAAAAGTAATAGCTTTCATTTATTCATTTTTGGAAGAGTCAACATTTTTACATATACTGAAACGTCATAAGTCGATTATGCAATATGATGCAAAAATGACGTTATTGATTATGAAAATTGTGCCATCTAAATTTATAGTTCGTCTGTTTAAATGTTTTAATTGGTTACCTGTGCATTACGACATTTTAGATCATTCAAAATTTATAATAGTAGTTACTACAATATTCTAGAAATCCGTAACATTTTTGATCGTATACATGATTGGGAATATATGGGCAGTTTAAATATTCTATGATTACATTATCGTAATGGTTTGTCATAGATTATTACTACATTTTTGAGACTTTCTTAAAATGAATTAATTATTCCTACCAAACTAGAATTTCATATGATCATACTTATTTTATAATGGCCTCAGCATCAACTGCAATAATTAAAATAAAAATATGTGTTAATTTTCAAAAACGATCTGTAATATCATACTTAGTACGTTCCTGGTTTTAGCGCAACTGCATTGCGCAGCTTCCCTAATTTGATCAACATATTATCGGGTATTAACCCTCTTCAATCTTTTTAATATTGTCAATATAAAACCAGATTTTGTAATTTTAGACTTGTTATTTATTATTTACTATATTCAGCTTTACTTGGGGCAATACATAAATAAATTTGCTAGGGTTGAATATAATCAAGATATCGATAGAGATAATTAAATATTTAAATATTTAAATTAATTTATTTGTGTTTTTAGTTATATATATTTATATGTTGTTGAGATTTTTTCTAATATTATGGGTTTTTTTTCTTAACATACGTATAATTATATATTATATAAATCTTAAAATTCCGAACCTCTTGGTAATAATTTTTAATTCATGTTCAAACCTATTTTTATTATTTTATTACACTATAAAATACTATATGTACTATACGTATGTACTGTACATACTGTACGAAAAAAATTGAGCTATCGTATAAATGGCACATCTTTGGTTGTATATGTTGTAACTATTAAGGTAGAAGAGCGTATTCGAACTGACTTAAATCTAATAGTTACTAGGAAATAAGTTCTGATTTATTCGAATAAAAGTCTCTTCCGCACTACACTAGCTTACTTCCTTTATTTTTCTTTAAATAATATCAAAGAGACTTCTCTAGTTGTATCCTTTGTATTGTATTGAATTGGGTTCTATCGTATTGGATTCTCTTTCTTTACTGAAGTCAAATTCATTCGTTTAAATACATTTGAATTTAATATACATGTTAATGTGTTGTTTGGCACATTAACGTATTGTTTAACACGCTAAGTGACAGTACAACTAAGCATAGTACGTTGACGTGCTATTAAGAATGCTTATAATCCGCACCCCTTAACACAAATGTGCTAACACGTTAACGTGTTATGAAGATTTTAAAGTGGCGATTATATGTCAATCGTTAGGTTTACATTGATTCTGACTAAAATTTAACGAATTATACAAAAAACAAATGAAAGTTATCTATACTAATTACAAATTAAGTAAACTAATCAGAAAATTCGAATCTTCAAATGTCACACAAATTAGACAGAATAAATTCGCGTGATCTAGTGATCGAATCTGCATCATTTTAAATCATGCGTATAACGATAAATTTTAAGTTTACTGATCCCCCGAATTTTCTATTAGTCGATTGCAAATTTTATCTTCATTGAATGAAATAAATCACTAATCAGATACTTAAAATTTAAGTAAAAACTATCAATTTGAATAATCTATTTATAATCATTATTTCTGTAAAAAAAGTATCGATTTGAATAAACTATTAGTAATCGTTATTCATGTAAAAATTAAATATCTATTTAAATATTTTTTTAAATTATTAAAACCAGTACTTTAACTATTCACTATCGAATAAAAAAAAAACACTTCAAAGCTCTTTTTCGATAGTTTACTGGAATCGTTTCATCATAGATTGAAATAACTGTATATGAGAATACAGCCAAATAAAACTAAAATTATATCTCTATTATTTTTTTATTTATTTGTTTTTTTTTTCTTTACTATTCATTTCTTTTCTAGCTTTTTTTTCAAAAATTATTTTTATTGTTTTTTAATTCGTTTTGATCTGTTTTTAAAAAATTATATAATACGTTCATCCAAGAAAAGGAACTTCGTACAACATACAAATTTAACAGCATAAATTCTCGTGATCAAGTAATCAGATCTGCATCATTTTAAAGCATGTATACAGCGATCACTGCTAAAATTTTAATTTACTAATTCCCTTAGTTTTCTATTGATCGAATGCAAATTTTATCTCTTGTAAATCACCATTTAGATACTTTAAATTTGTGTAAAAAGGTATCAATTCGAATAATTTATTTATAATTATTATTACTGAAAAAATATCGATACGAATAAACTATTAGTAATTGTTATGTATGTAAAACTTAAATAGCTATTTAAATACTTCTTCTTACTCATTAAAACTAATACTCTAGCTATTCACTATCAAATATAAAAAAAACATTAAATCATAGTAAAATTGGAAATTTTTGCCCACACAATTAATATAAGTGATAACTGCAAGTCACACGTAATATATAATAATAATTTATTACAATCTCTTATTTTTTATAAAAATAATTCTTAATTATTTATTATAAATAAATTATTATAAGTTTAATATAAATAGAAAAAATACGTTATTGTAAATATTACTCTAAATAACCTTTTATATCTTTTTAAATGTAAACATGTTAATTACATAAATAACGTTATTTAAACCACCAACAAAAAACTATTCACGAGAAATCTGAGCTACTAAAACAACCTCAAGACCCGAAGTTACTACAATAATTTTTATTAGCCACCATGATACTTTGATACCTAAATTATCTCCTACCTTAATTTGATCGATCATCGATTATCCTTAAACTTGTTAACCTTACCCCCGTAACATTTATTAAGCCGAAACCAACTAATTTCTATGTTATACATTAACACCCAAAAGTCAACACGTACCTCATAATCAAAAAAAATTTAGAAAATCTACTTAATTACAAAATAATTTACTAGCAATATTTACAAAAAATCCAAATAAATTCGTACTTGTTTAATTAACGAAAACAAACTTCAAGATAAAAAAAAAATTTTTTAGACTCAGGTTATTTTCAAACAGACTATTCTAAACCCAAAATCAACGCACTAAAAATACATCTTATTACACAATAGAGTTATGTTTTAACTTTTAAAACGATAATCAGCAATAAATAAATAAGTACAAAATCTCATTCAACTCTAAATATATAATATATCAACACATTAAAATAGATTCATTTATTTCGAGCTCCCTTTAAGCAACTCAAGAGCCTAGTTTTGCACAAAAAAATGTTTTTATAGGTGCCAAAAGTGCCAATTGATGAAAAGCATTTGCATAAAACTACATTATATATATATTTTGGGATACTCCAGCAAATAATTAGGCAGGTGAGTTTTATTGAGCTTGAAGTTTGAAGAGTATGTAATAGAAATAAGCATTAGCTATGCAAAGTTAATTTTTGTTTTGCATAGTGTTCCAAAATTCAAGTCATCAGATTGGATTTTTTTAATTTATTGTAAATTAATAAGCTCATGTTACATGTATAAGGCAACATAAGATTAATTTTTTGGCTTGCATAACATGGACAGAAAAGTTTGGATTTTTTTTTTTAGATCTAGTGGTTAATTCCAAAAAATTAAGGTCACCATCAGGTAACACCATAGAAATAATTGCATAACAAAAAATGGAATAATTTGTTTGTTGAAATTAAAAAATTTATTTTTGAAGAAGTGGGTCAAAAAGTAATACAAAACGAAAAATTAAATTTGCGTGGCCTTAATCAGAATAGCAGAGTAATTCTGTGAAAGAAAACAACTATAATAGCACTGGGAGTCGCTTTAAAATTAGCCAATTGGGCCATTCTCCATCTGCCAAAACAAGCTGGATGCAAGTAAAGAAAGGCAACAAATGATGGAGTCATGTGACTGTATAACAAATTTTTACAATAATTTGAGTACAAGCTAGAGTTGGGCACTGAAACCTTTTTTGCTAAATTCGAAAGTTTCGGGTTTCGGATTATAGCTTTCGAAACCTCATCCGAAACTCTGAAACCTCATCCGAAACCCGAAACCCTACCTAAAACCCCGAAACCCTACTCGAAACTATTTAAGATTAAATTTTTGTAAAATATGGCATTGTAGAACGTGCTAACATGCTCGTACACAAAAATTTGAGTGCCACCAAAAGAAACTATGCATATTTACATATAGATTATATTTAAGTTGTATATTTTCCTTTGGTGTCGCTTATTTTGCATATTAGTACAATCTAGATTTAATTTTACGTACATATCTTATATATCTGATATGTAAAGATTTACGTAAATCAATGTTATTGATATCATTGATGTAAATGTATTACAAATTCTAATATCTACGGCTAACAATCATGTGGCAATCATTTTATAAATTGATCAAAGATATCTTGTCAATCAATTAATCAAATATAATAAAATAGGTTTATTTGAATTACACAGTTATTAGACTTCAAATAAAAAAAAAATCATTAAACTTGATCGATTAGTTGGCAAGATATCTTTGATCAAAGTTTGTAAAATGCTACATAAAAACTGTGCCAAAATTGTTTACATAACTTTGATCAAAGAAATCTTGGCAGCCAGTTAATTAAATTTGATGAAGTTTTTTTTTTTAATTTGAATTTTACAGCTCAAGTGTTAGAATAAAAAATTTTTATCAAATTTATTGATTGGTTGCCAAGAAATCTTTGATTAAAGTTTGAGAAAATTTCATACCATTTGTTATACAAAATTGTTTACAAAACTTTGGTCAAAGATATCTTGGCAATCAATTGATCAAATTCGATAAAAATTTTTTTATTCAAATTTTAATGTTCTACAGATTTAAAAAAAAAAATCATTGAATTTTGATCAATTGGTTGCCAAGATATCTTTGATTAAAGTTTGAGAAAATTTCAAAACGTTTGTTATATAAAATTGTACCAAAATCGTTTACAAAACTTTGATCAAAGATATCTTGGCAGTCAATTGATCAAATTCAATAAAAATTTTTTATTCAAATTCTAAAGCTCTGTATATTCAAAAAAAATTTCAAATTTGATCAATTGATTGCCAAGATATCTTCAATCAAGTTTGAGAAAATTTTAAAATGTTTGTTACATAAAATTGTGCAAAATTGGTTAAAAAATTTGATTAAAGATATCTTGGCAATCAATTAAAAATTTGTTTATTTGAATTCTGCAGTTTGTTGATTCAATTAAAAAAAAAAAATTATCGAATTTGATCAATTGATTGCCAAGATATCTTAGATCAAAGTTTAAAAAAATTTCAAAACGTTTGTTACATAAAATTGCGCCAAATTTGTTTACAAAACTTTGATCAAAGATATCTTTTCAATCAATTGATCAAATTTGATAAAAAATTTTTTATTCAAATTCTAAAGATATTTAGAATTAAAATAAAAACATTTTTATCAAATTTTATTGATTGATTGCCAAGATATCTTTGATAAAAGATTGTAACAATTTTTAAAAAATTTGTAATAAAATCAAAGTGATAGTAATTTCTAATTATTTAATAAATAAAATATATATTATTTTTGTTTAATAATTTAAATTTTTAATTTATTATATAAACTTAAAAAAAGTATTTAAAGGTGGCTTTTGTATTTTTAAAAAATTTCAAGAATTTATTCTTATTTTTCAAATATTTTATATTCAAAATTATTCAAATATTCTATTAGCAAAAGTCAGAATTCAACAAAGTCAAAAATGTTGTTGTCAAAACTATTGGAGGTTGTCCCTTAAAGCCTATTTGGAATTTTATAATAGAGGCAAACTAATTGATAAATCAGGTCATTATGAAGCAACATATCAAGCATGTAATAGATTATTTCCTCCAGGAAAACCAGCACAAATGGAAAAACATATTATTGATGAATGTACAAAAGTTTCAAAAGAAATAAAAGAAGCTGTTATATATATTGTTGAATCTCGTGAATCAAATATTACTGGAACTAAATCTTCAACTGAACAATTGAGTTTAAATAAATTTCTTGAAAGTACAACTATACCAGATAAATGCATTGAATCAATAAATAGAGCACTTATTAAAGCATTTGTGTGTTGTGGATTACCTTGAAGACTTATTGAACATCCATTTTTTGTTGAATTTTTAAAACAACTTCGCCCTGCTTATAAGCCACCTAACAGAAAAACTCTTGCAAATACTTTATTAACTAATGAAATTATAAGAGTTGATGCATATTTATATAATTTAGTAAAAGAAAAAAAAATTTAACATTAAGTATTTAAATTTTTTATATTTTTAATATATATTAATATTTATTGATTTTTTTTAGCTTTAGATGGATGGACTAGTTTAACAGGAAAATCATTATGGAATTTTATTATTTATTTGGATGACGGTAAAGATATTCTTTAGAAAATTGAAGATTTTTCAGATAAAAGCCACACAGCAAATTTTTTAAAAAATGAAATTGAAAAGGTATTGCTTGATATTGAAATTGAAAAATTTATTGGTATAGTAACAGATGCAGGTAATCATACATGAAAAAAACATGAATTGTATTATACTTTAAAATTGAAAACTTCGATAAACTGTTTACCTAATTATTAAACTAATATTATTACAGTAATAAAATCTTACCATTAAAGATGTTTTTAATAAAAAAAATTTTTTCTACATTTGTACGTTTTCCCCAGAGAGTTTCTATATGAACGAAATTGAGTTTTTAATAAATGAATGACACAGAATAAAAATCCTGTAAGTTATGCTTTTTGATCATTTAATTTTAAAAAATATTTTAAAATCAAATAATTTATTGCCCATTATTTTAATATCATTCGCATCAATTTTAATTAGATGATTCGAATAAAATTACTTGCTTTAAGAATTTATTAAAAATAATAATGAAACTTGAAGGTCTTCTTTTGCCATTATTTTTATACACTTGACACATGATTGATTTTTATCAGATAATCACATCTAAAAAAATAATCTAGTAATATGTATTTTACATGAAATGCGAGTTTCTTCTATATTAAGATATTTCAAATGCTTTGTTTTAAGATTTAAACCATCTTTATATATTATAATATAAATAATTTATCCAAATATTATTGAAATATACTTTGATTTTGATATTATGCAGCCCTAGCCCGGCATATTTGAAATCTTATACCTGTAATAAAAATTTAAATAGTTTAATTATTATCACTATATAAAATTAATAATCAATTATGTTAATTAGCAAAAATAAAGTTTAGCTAATTTATTACAAACCTTAAAGCTAGATTTATGGAAATAACAAAAATTATCAAAAGAATGATACAGCCAATGATGACAATAATAATTGAGCTAAGATTCTGATACAGTACCTTGGTGGTAAATAACTTGTAACCCAATTATTTAACCTTTTTGGCTTACATCTAGTATAAATATTTTTGATGAAAGACTGCTACCTTTGCCATTTGATAAATTGCCTTTAAATAAATAATGGTTCAATAAGTTTAAACTAAAAATTTACATTTAGAAGGCCATAAAATAACTAAAAGGTTTACCAAAGCAACAAACATATAATTATCTCGCGGTATACCCCCAAAGAGCTGGACACTCATTTGGATTTGAATTATTACCAATTGACCATTAATATATTACAGGATCTAAAATCCACAGGTCGTTGTAGGTTTCATATGAATAATTGTATATTAAATTTATTCCACCAAAAATTATAATGTGTTTGTCAGGAATATTAGAATTTATTACTGCAGAAAAATATCTGCGACCAGGAAGAGTTTAGTCAGATAAGATGCCAGATTTAGATTACTGGTTACTAAGATAATGAAAATTATATTCATTTATTATAGTACATTACATACCATATTTCTCCACGCATGAGATATTGTATTATATAAAAGCATTAATAAATAAGCATTAAAAGTTCATTTTTATTAAATGATAGCACTTACATCCTTCATTTGCATATAATAAGTGCTAAAAATATCAGAACCACCAATATATAAAATATTGTTGTTATGCAAAGTTATTGCACGATAGCCAACCCGAGATTGAGATGTATTTGTTTTGCGTTGATCCACATTGTTATAAATGTATTGAATATCAAAAATCATTTGGATTATTTGTGGTGATATTTTTATAATCCATGAAACTGCTAAAAATGGCATTCATTTCATTATTAAAATTAGCTTATGAAATATCACCCTATCAGGTACAAAAGATGATGGGATATTACTCCACAATTGTTTACTTGTATCAAATTTTTTTTAACAATATCATTATCATAATATGATCCACAAAAAAAAAAAAAAAAAAAAAAAAGATATAATTTCATTATTTTTCCACCAATACACGCTGTAGCTCTAGATTTTTGAGGACCTCCAGTATTATTAAGGTCAACCCATGGTATTAAGGTATTGTTTGCCGTCGTAAATGATTTAGATAAAAAAATTCATTCGTTGTGCTCGTATTGCCAGTAGAACCAATTGATATAATCCCACCAATAAAATAGAGCCTCCTATCAATAAGAACCGAGGAATGTTGAAACCTCCCAGCTGGAATAAAAATAAATGTAAAAATAATATTTAAAAGAAAAGCGAAAATATATAAAATAAAGTGCAACAGGCAATCCAGTAGCATTAAAGCTAAATAGTTATACTTAAATATAATCTCTTCTGAATTTATAGTTTCCAATTCTATTTTTCACACAAATGTAGGAAAATGTAGGATTGTCACATGAGAACTTGGATTACATGTTTCGGATATATACATACATACGTACGTGCGTACGTAATTTACATTATTTGTGTATCGTAGTATCTCCTGTATTTGGGAGAAATTCAGAATAATCTTTGTTTTATTTCCAAAATCTTATTCGTATTTGAGATTAGAAAATGAAATAGATTTCTATAAATTCCTATTTCATAAATTAGTGAACATTTAATAACAAAAATAATTTAGTTGTTTCAAAATTAAAGCGTGTGAATTGGACTTTAATAGAAATTGATGACTTAAAATAGGCGATGTATCAATTTTATTTCATTTTTCGGATAATTTGAATTAACGATCTTTTTCTTTAAAAAATTTACTGTATTAATTTCACGAAATTTGTATCCCCAAACATTCCCATTTCAATTTTTAATTCAAAATTTCAAACCATTAAAAAGTTTTTAATACTTCCACCTGTTTCGGAAATATACTATCTTTTTTTTTTAATTCAAATGTATCGGATAACGAGATAAAACAGCAAGCTTTTTAATAACAAAGATCAATAATTTCAAATGTACTGTGTAGGAAATAAAAAATCAGTAAGCCTTATAATCGCAAAGATCACTAATTAACAAAGATCTTACTTAATTCAAATATATTGGATAGCGAAATAATTTTTTAAACATTAATTCAAATGTATCAAATAACGAAATAAAACTGATGCAGCCTTATTTGAAAAAAAATATGTCACCTGATTCAATCAAGATTAAGTTTCTGTATTTTAATTCTAAATTTTCAATGAAAGTGCGAAACAAAAATGGCAATAAGAAAATAAATTTATAAAGCATAATAATATAATGTTTGAGGGCTTCAATTAGTAAATCGGGGTTTCAAAATTAAAGCAGAGAATCTTATTTTATTTTCCGATTTATAATTAAACATAGTATAAATGTTATTTAAAAAATCCTACTTATTTTCAAAATGCGCCACTTATTGTTAATTTTGAAACCTCCCATTATTAACGAAAAAGATATTGATAGATTACTTATTTGGAACTAATATTCAATATTTCTTTCTATCAAAATCAGATTCCCACATTTTAAATCTGAACTATATTAAATATTATTCATAAAGTTTATTTTTTACAATGAACTTGAATATGTATTGTTAAGACACTTTATTGAAATTGGCAATAGTAATAAAATGGCAGCATTTAATAGTGCTGAAGCTAATGATTCATAGGAAGACTTTCATACGATTGGCAAATAATTTCTATTTAATTCTATATTATATATACAGTTTGAAGTACTTTTTCCAAAAAAAATAAAAAATCCAATTTGTTGGAACCGGATTTTTCGCAACATATATTTAGAGAATAATTAAGAAAAATCGCATTTAGTGAGGCAACGCATATACCAATCATCCAAAATTAAAGTTGCATTTAAGAAAAGTTGAAACTTAGTGGAGTTGCATTTAGAGGAGTTACACTTAGAGGAGGAATTGCACATAGAGTAGTTGTATTTAGAAGAATTTCACTTAGAGAGAGTTGACTGTGCTTCTTTTTTCTTATAGTCGTCAGTTTTATTTTGTTGAAAAAAAATACTTTAAGTATATAAATAACGTAAAATTGAATAGAAATAATCTACCAATCATCCTCCTATGGGCCAATTTGACGAATGATGAAATCGTTTATCAGGTAACTTTAATTTGACTAAATTACTAAGCTTATGACAAGCGACAAACTATGATGAATGATAAATTCTATATGTAAATTTAGTATTTAGGCGTAATAAATGTAGGAAAAATTAAAAATGCATTTCTTTTTTAAGAATCATGGAAACTGGACATAAGCACCTTCTGTTAATACAAGATTTCAGATTTTCACATATTACAGAATTTACCAATTATATCACAAGATCGAAAATAGTGTAATTATGCGGTTTTAAAGCTCAAAATTTCGCCTAAGAAGCCACCTTCTGCGCATTAGCAAAAAAAAAAAAAATTCCTTGTAAAATTTTGACAATTAAAAAAAATAAAATTAAAATGAATGGTTAGTGCCAACAAAATCTATCTGTGATGAATTAAGATGTTTTTCGAATGCTAAATAATTGAAATATAATGATTAAATTACGAATTAGTAAATTAATAAATACAATATACATAATTACCACATTTACCAGATCTCTATGAATAATATATTATCATGTAAAAATAAAAGTCCAAGTGCTATTTAATTAGCAATACATAATTTATCTATCTATTGTAATTTCGTAAAATTTGTTGTAATGTTCCGTGGTCTGCGTATTGTAAAACTATATTATGAAATCCGTTGTTATCTATATATTTGATTTGATAATAAATATTTTTTTGTTTAACATGCTAAACATTAGCGATAATAATATTGGTTCTGAAGAGGAAAGGTTTTACAGGAACACTTTGTGAAACATTCCTCTAGCTTCTTAAGTTATTTTTAATGGATGAATCTATTTGTAACAGCCTGTTACACGCTTATTTGTAACAGCTTTATTTATAACTCAAAATTTTACTATGATAACCCCTATTGCACTTCTAACAAAAAATGATCCTCTTGCAATTCTGTATTAATCTTGACCCTAACCCTAACTTTAACTCTACTTTAACATTAATATGGCCTTATTGGCTGTTACAAATAAGCATGTAACAGGCTGTTACAAATAGACTTTTTCATTTTTAATAATATTCTTGGTCTTAAGGGATAGCAAATACTCTGCCGCTTTTAGCCTCTTTAAAGATTGGCAAAAAAGTCTTTTTTATTTTTTGAATGTGTAAAGCATTAGCAGAAAGTCTAGTATATATTGGAAGTTGCATCTAAAGATGCATAACTGTATTACATTAATATCCTTAAATATTAATTTTAAAGGCATGTGCATAGTAAAAAAAAAAAAAACTAGTAGACAATGTAATGCAATGATTTGAAGACAATATGTTTAAGATATCATATCAACTTTTAACAAATAAATACTGGCACATAACGATATTATATGCTTTATTTAATATTAATTTATTAAAAACATTTGCTTATAAATGTCTAAAGAAATCTAAAATCATATTATTTTAATACATCAGCTAGAACCATTACACTATAAATTTACAAATTTATACAATTATCAAGATTTCCATTTAATCTAACTTGCACAATATTCGAAGACATCCTGTGGTACAGTCATATTCATAATTATCGATGGTAATTCAATGAATTGTAAGGCCATACCTTTAACTAAGTGCCAATGCATATGACAGTGCATTAACCATACCCCAGGATTGTCTATATAATAGCGGATTACTGTTGTACTGTAAATAATAAAATAGAAAAAACCGTCACCGTAATTAGTTTTAAAATTATCTTATGTGAAGTATGTGAGGTATAAATATCTATGTACCTATTTCCTAGAACAGTTACTGTATCACGATAAGCAGGATCGATTAAGTTAAAGCTTGATGGATGTGGGGGTTCAAGGCCAGATTGATTTTTTCCGTTATAGACAACGAAAAAACTGTGTCCATGCTATTTTTTTTTATTTTTTTTTTTTTTAGAAATTCGTCTCGAAAAAGAAAGCCATAATTAATAACAATAAATTATTATACTTACCAAATGGAACGGATGAGATCTACTAGTGTTAACAGTAATATAAATATCAACGGCTGCATCATTGCAATCATTGGAGTTTGTAAAGTAACGGTCATATGCATAAGCATTTTCATATTGCGAAAATTTATGCGGATTTATTCCATTAATAATTTTTCTATTTGATGGGTAATAATTGTTGGTTACCTAAAAAAAAAAAAAAGTAATAAAAAAATAAAAATTAGCAATGTATGAAACTTTCTAAAACATACAATTCTTTCTCACAAAATATTTAAAATAGAAACTTACAAAGCTTGAATTATTAATGAAAGCAATTGTTCCAGTTGTTGCTAACTTGCCAAAAGAGACCATTAAACTAATCTTATTAGTAACACATTGAGGTGGTTTTATTTTATATGGCTTTAAAATATTTGGATTCACATCTTTACATTCGTCTGAAGTCTTTAATGGATAAGGTTTTGAAGTTGGTGTTTTCGCTTTTGTACCTTCATATTTCAAAATTCCCACAACATTATAATTTACTGAAGAATTATAATTTATGGTTTGATTATTATCAATTGGTGTACAAACAGTAAATTTAGCACGAATATGATAATTTTTGATTGAATTGTTAGCATTAAGAATTACTGAATATCGTTGCGCAGTATGAATTGGAATTGTTTTTAAAGTGACTGGTTCTATTAAATGACCATCAACTTCAATGATAGTAAGTGGATGTTCATCAATCGAAAATATAAAATGGGCTGCTGCGCTTGTACATATGATCCTAAACCTATATTTTTTACCCTTTTTAACAGTATAAGTAGCGACTCCATTGTTCGGATTACATGAATTCCTAGTGCTAGAACAATTAAATTGTCCTATACCACTAATTTCGCCAGAATTAGGAATAGGATCACCTCCTTTATAACTAGGAGAAAGAAGGATTGGATGAATTTCACCGGATGGGATGTGATACCAATCTGATAATGTTATAACGTATTCGAAATCATATTCTTTAAGGTAAGGGTCTTTAGTATTGTGAATTATTAATGGGCCTTTGATGCCATCGACAATTTGACCCTCAAAGTGCGAATGGTACCAAAAAGTGCCTTGATAAAATTTTCAAGTATTAATTAAAAAAAAATATTCTGTTAACCAAAAAGATTATCAATTAAAAATTAAATTATTTACCATATTGTTTAACGGTAAAATTATAAAGAAGATGACCATTATTTGGGATTGGACACTGCGTTATCCCTGGAACACCATCATAAAAGTTTGTTCCTGTTTGAAATATACCGTGCCAATGAACTTAAAATATTATGAGAAATAAAAAAAAAATTATTAGAATTCAAATTATTTTTTAAATATTTAGACAACCAAAAAATATAATTTACTTGTAGAAGGTTCCCCCAATTTATTGGATACATTAATGAGAAGTCTGTCACCATAGTTTGCTTGAATTATCGGAGCAGGATATTGATTATTAACAGTCCACCTAAAGTTCACGAGAATAAATTAATAAAAAAAACGAGATAAAATTAAGAACTTCTTTTAAGTTTTATAAATTTAAAAGCTTTACACAGGGCGTTTATATCCATCAGGTGCCATTTCTTTTATCACTAGTTCTAAATTGTAACATCGAGTCACCGGGCCTTTACTTGGTAAAGGTTTAAGCGTTTCAAATATGTCCGAAGAAACATTATTACATTTTAAATCTGTTGAGTCACTTAAAAGACTAAATAACACGAGAAATATGATTATTAAATTAATTTTCATTTTAATTTTATTAAATACAAATTAAATTTAATTAATAAAATTAAAGAACGGGAAATTTTAACTCAATTCGCGCTTTTTATAACTTTAAATTACAAAAAATTTTACCTAGTGAATAAATTTAAACCGTATCATACTTCCGTAGAAGAAACCATATTTCGTTAGCAAAGTACTTTAGCACTTTACATTTTAAGTGAATGTTAAATATCTTGTCCGATTTTAAATATGCTGAATGGCAATCATTTCTGCGAAACTAGACTCCTACCGATACTAACTTTAAATCAAGCAGTTGGGGCAATGATCATTTGGATGAATGTTAAGACAATTCCGGAATGTGGGACAGGTTGATCGATAAAACTAAGAAAAATTTTCTATTTTAAGGTTTTGCATATGAAGCAGCTCTTGGCTCTCTAAAAAAAAATTTTGCTCACTCTTTTGGTGTAAGATTTGCCTAAATAATCATCCCAATCTAACCCTAAAGTTAATTATTAATCTACCTGTCACACATTCCGATCTTGGTAAGTTGAAGACTAATTGCTTTATCTGAGATATAAAATTGCTGTATTGTATGAGTTATGTAATTGAAATAATTCATATTTCAAATTAAATTATTTGTAAAATCAAATAGTAAAAAGACCTTATTTGATTTCTTAAACAAATCTGTTGTTTTTTTTTTAGAACGTATGTTGTTTAGCACACAATTTATTATCATATAGAAGGTAGAAAGTCGGAACAAATTTTTAGTCTAAATAGATAATAGTACAAATCTCTAATAACAATATTTTTCGTAGGATTATGATTTTTCTTTTTTGGTCAGAGATCAATTTATCGTTATCTTGTAAATCTATTATATATACATATTAATTGATAATCCGTTTCCAAATGAGTGTGTCATATTGCGACGCGCAGATCTATATGATTTACTATATAAAATTGCTAAACCATAAATGCCACTTCATGACAAAGTGAAGTCATTTTTCTACTAAGTAAATGTCTCTTCAATTTCTAAGTAAACTTGTAGAGCATCAATTTCCGATTCTAATGTAGTAATATCATTAAAATCTGTTGAGTAAATGCAGAGATATTGCTATAAAATGATCTGCCGACTAATGTAAACAAACTATTGTTTACGTGAAATGGCATTTTTGACTCATAGTCATGTGCGTCACAATTTACTATATATGGTTATATATGTTTCTCTCATTCGGAAACGGAATTAATTATAATACCGTTGTTACACTATAAAGATGATAGTCGTGATTATCAATTTAGAATGAATATATATGTTTATTCAAGATTAGTTAGGCTTTCGAAATTACAATTTCGTTTAACGTTCTCCCTGCTACCGGCTCCAAGAGCTCTCCCTAAAATTAAACAGTCCAATTAGATCGTTCATTACATCTTTGAATTCCAATAAGTCACAAGTTTATGAGTCAACCAATAATAATGTGAATATTTTTCAATTTTAACATGTTTGTTTAAATTGACACCCTTCACCCACCACGCTTAAGCTTCGTAAGGCAGGGACACGGAATTTATGTGATAAGAATTTGTAAATTATTTGTGCGGATGTGTAAAATGCGCGATTTACCGTGATTAAAAATAAAAGTGCGATTTAATGTTTTTACTTGATCAAAAAAAAAACCAATTTTATCTCGTTAAAAAAAAAAAAAATCTTATCAAGTTAAAAAAAAAGTGCATTTTTTTAAATACTGCGTTCAACTAAAAAAAACTGATCCGTGATCTGTTTATGATTTATTCATTGTTAAAAAACGCTTTAATAAAAATAAAAAAAAAAACATTCATTAAATTCAAGCTCTCTAGTGTTCAATGTAATTATTTTTGAGCTCATTTCAAAAAAATAATAAAAAAATTTTTAATGCATTTATTTAGATTTTATTAACACATTTTCTTACATGCTATCGATACTAAATTATTCACATTTTAACATACTACTAAAAATTTAATTTATTTCGCTCTTTATCATACTACTGAAAATTAAATTATTTCCACTTTAACATATTACCAAAAATTAAATTAATTTCCACTCTAATTCTAACCCTAAATTCAATAATAACTTTTATTTTCATTCTAACATTTTACTTATTTGGCTACTTAACACATTTTAAATTTTCATTACATAACTGTTAAATAAATATTATTTAAAAATTATGTAAATCTACATTTGGTTTATATAACTATGTATAATTTTTTAAATGTAATTTATATAAAATTTCTGCATAGATTTATGTAAAAATAACTTCGTGATGCAGGTGTAACGTATACAGTCGAAGCGGACCCACTTCTTTACAATAAAACAGAATAACTCAAAACTTTAATTAAGAAACCACCTACTGCGGCCTAATTAAAATGCTTCTCGTAAAGTTTTACTATTATGCACAAGTTACAGCGAAATTTTATTCTTGGCATAAAATTACAGGTCAAAATCCCGACAAACAGAATTCCGAAAACAAATCCTGACAGAATTTGACCGGAACCATAGCTAACGCTAGCCTAATGTGAGTTGATTTGTCGGGATTTTGACAATTTTGGGGTTCTGTTTGTCGGAATTTTGACCAAAAATCGTAAACTTTTTTTGGGTAAATTACGAAATGCGGTACTTATACATATCAATTAATGATTCAAGATCAGCGCCAAATCAAAAATCGAGGAATTATATCATTTTTCCTATTTAGCCCTAGCCCATAAAAAAAAAAAAAAAAAAACTATAATTAGTTTTCAAATTTCATTTATCGCAAATCACTTTCTTAATTGTACTAATTTCGGTACTGTTAATTTTTAAAGACAAGCTATTTTACAGACAATCAATTCACAGATAAGCTTGTTTTATAAATAGGCTATTTTCCCGACAGCTCATTTCATAAAGTAATTTAATCATTAGGAGTTTCCAAAATTAAAATCAGAGAATCTTATTTTATTTTTCCGATTTATACTGAAATATAGCAAAAATTCCATTTTTAAGAAATCCTACATATTTCCGAAATGCGCCATTGTGTTTATAATTTTGAATCCCCAATGTCATTAAATTAGCTATACGCAAGTCGGCAAAAAATTGGCTTCTTTTGATAAACATTTTTTCACATTATACATTCGTGATAATCATGAATGTTGGGAAAGCAGGTCTCATTTATTTTGTATGTACTAAGGATAGCTTGACTATCACAAAAGCACTACAATTAATCCGAAGTAAATGTTGCCGTTGGACCCCAACACATTTTAATTGACCAAAGCAATACCGAGGTTAATAGTATTAAGCAAGCCTTTCCTAGTAGTAGCACAGGTGAACAAAGTTATGAAATTTTATTTTGCATTATTCATTTGTTGCATACATGGATTTCAAGAATTTATAAAGATGAAACTCGAAAAGTCATAGTTGCAGCTATGAATAAGAACACAAAAATAGGAAGTAAACAACTCATTCAGGAGGCTATTAAAACTTGTCTGGTCCTTGCTGTTCGAAACTATATTCAACGAAACTATGTAAAAAAAAAAAAATACTCACTATTGGGCCCTTTGGGCACGACAGCATTCTCCACCAATTCATTAGAGTCTTTTTACTGTTAGTTAAAAAGGACAACATCTCACTTGCATGTGTTAATTGATATAGCTCATAAGGTTATTGCTTTGGATCTTAAAAAAAATTTGATGCTAAGCTATTGCTTTTGATTTTTGTTCAAAAAAAGTATCAGTTTTATGGAATTGATAACAAAATCATTGAAGAAATCTGTAAGCTTCCTTACCCCATACAACTAATGCTTGTAAAGGAGGCTTGTGCAGTAACTAATAGGTTAGCAATTGGTAAAGGTGTGCCAGGGCTTACTTCATTGAATTGTTGCTGCAAGTTTTATATTAGATATCTATTACTATGCAAACATATAGTTCAAGAGCACAACTATGGTACTAACGGATTATTAATGCTGAAGACTGGAAAATGTTTCAAAAAACTTTGGAAATGAGTAGTTTGAAGTGTACAAATGTCATGAATTAGTAACAGTGGAGGTATTAGGATGAAGTGAAGAAGGAAAAAAACGGAAAATAGATGACATATGCTAACTAAAAGAATAAATAAAAATATTGGAGTGTTAAAGAAAGAGGATGCAAAGGCTTTTGTTGCTAGGCTTGAGGGTTCTCTAAATTCAATCCTTTAAATTTATACTATATAATAAAAAAATTGAGTTGTAGGTAAGGGTTAGTCCATTCTGTTCAACAAATTTGTTTTTTTTTAACAATTAATTTTTAATATTCTTTAAATTTAACTTAGTAGGATGCTATTTTTTTTTTTTTTATGATATAGATTAAAGAATCAAAAATGATAAAATAAAATATTCATTATAGAGCCCGAGATATAAGGTAAGTATAGGTATTATGGCGCAGGTAACTTTAACGGCCGTTATCACGTGATCTAATGATCAGAATCAAACGATTTTGCTATCATTCGATTCGTCACATCGAGACGAATCGAATGATACCAAAATCGTTTGATTCTGATCACCATATCACACGATATTGCAAATTAAAAAAAAAAGCTAAAAATCAACAAATTATTGTACGTGTACCAATTATGGCGCACACGTAATATCTTGTGATCTGTCGATCAGAATCGAACGATTTTGGTACCATTCGAATCGTCTCAGTGAGACGAGTTGAATGGTACCAGAATCATTTTATTCTAATCATTACACCACAATTTACTAGCAATAAAAGATTAAAATTTAAAAGACTAAAAAAA
>QKWP01000842.1:96107-124572 GCA_003550325.1 Gigaspora rosea
GCAGTTTCGGGGTTTCGGTTGAGGTTTCGGGTTTCGATCGAGGTTTCGGGTTTCGGTTGAGGTTTCGAGTTTCGGATAAGGTTTCGGAAGCTATAATCCGAAACCCGAAATTTTCGGGATCGCCAAAAAAGGTTTCGGTGCCATCTCTGGTCAAAATATAGGTCAAAATAGTTTTAGTTTGGACCAATAGTAATAACTATTTGTATAACAAATATACCTACTTTAGATACTTTAGGTGGCATGCATTATTATCAAGAGAGATCTCTGTCCGAAAGCATCTAATGACATTTCGGAAATTATTGCATGATAAGATGGGTTTCATACGTGCGCATTAATGCGAATTCATGCGCATGTTTCAGAATCATGCGCATTTTATATAACGTGCGCATTGATGCGCATGATATTATAAAATGCGCATTTTCCCCATCAATAATACTACCCAATGAAAAATTAGAATTTGCATTAGGAATTTCTAAATTAGTATAAGTTTCGGAAGGTATTTATCCGAATCATGTGCGGTCACGTGTTTATACCTAAGTTTTTTAGCGATTATTGCAGATCAAATAATATATGGGAGCCCCCACAGTAAAACAAGGCAATGGGCAAAACATTTTGATTTTGTAATTTTATAAAAATTTATTTCTATTACTCAAATTCTTCAAGAAATTGAGTTTTTAAAAAAAAATTTTTTTTTTTTTGCCCACCTTGTTTTGCTGTGGGTGTCTCCATACATAAATAACTCACGAATTTGACTACAATAAAGTTCTTTAGTTGAATTACGATTTAAATCATGATAAATAGCATTAGTTATTTTATTTATTTATTTTTACTTACTTATTTAAAATATTTCGTGATCTAATTGTTATATATTAATTCAATCATTTCTTTTTATATAAATAAACAACATTTATCATATTGCCACACGAGTACGCGACATAGGAACCTTTTTTAGTTCTATCAGAGTTGAACCTTGTAACAACGTCAAAATGTCAATTCACAATAACTTTCCTGCAAGACAGCGAGAAAAAATCGACTGTTCAATAGGAATCACCCAAATAGCCAACGATATTACCCAATTGTATTCAGAAGATAAACCACAAGTTTTTTCGCAGGATTTTATTAATGAAGTTGTTAAAGAAATGTGTAATTTGTTCGATGAAGGAATATTTAATGGCAAAAATCTGCATTCAGTTTTTGTCACATTAGAACAATTTTTAATACAAAAAACGCAAAATCCAGATGCTATTATCAAGTTTTGCTTAAAAGATAAAGCCAACCCTATAATTCAATGTTTTCTTGTATGTTGTTATTGTCACGGTATATGGGTTGAAAAAGACAAACACAAGGCATATATTTGTTGCAAAAAATCAGCAGAGATGGGGTATGTTGGTGCAATACTTGGTGTTGGAAGTTTTTACATTCATGGATTTGAAGTTGAAAAGGATGAACTTAAGGCATTCATTTATTTTCAAAAGGCAGCAGAGTTGGGAGATGCTTGTGGGATATCTGCTGTTGGATATTGTTATCTTTATGGAATTGGAGTTGAAAAGGATGAATATAAGGCGTTCATTCATCTTCAAAAATCTGCCGAGATGGGAAACGCAATTGGAATACATGCTGTTGGACAATGCTATCATAATGGAATTGGAGTTGATAAGGACGAACATCAAGCGTTCATTTGTTATCAAAAATCAGCAGAAATGGGAAACGATAATGGAATGTCGTTAGTTGCAAAGTGTTATCGAAATGGAATTGGAATAACAAGAGATCTAGTTAAAGCCAAATACTGGCATCAAAGGTAAATTTTAGTTTGAGTTTAAATTTATACAAGTGTATTGTGACATGTTACTATCAAATTATAGAAATAAAAATGGACAGAACTTTACTTAAAGTTTTTTCTATTAAAGCATATATGATTCTATAAGCAACCTTTTTAGTTATAAACTTTAGAAAAAATCGTTAGCTTGTTCTTGATATATGTACTAAATTGCAAATTATTTCATTGTCTACCTGATATATCAAATATATATATATATAAATCACCGATTAGAGGAAAAGGCTTGACATTAAGTATATAAGTTTATAATGATTTATTTATTATAATTATATCTGATATTGTTATTAAATTATTCATACATTATAATTGTCAATTTTATAACTATATAGCTGCAAATGAATGGATGAATGATTCAGAAATTGAAGACGATTTGAAAAAGATATTAATCGAAAATAAATATCAATTAACGTGGATTCCTTATGATGAATTTAAAGATATTAATGCATTAGGTGATGGTGGATTTGCAACTGTATTTTATGCCAATTGGCATAGTCAAAACCATTATTTTGGCAAGCCTGTTGCTCTTAAATTATTTCGTAAATCAAATGATTATCAGAAAATATTTATAAGAGAGGTAAATTTTGTTAAATATTTTTATTATTTGTTATTTATCATTTATATTAACAAACTGGATATATATTACATTTTTAATAATAAGTTAAAAGCACATTGTGCCATTAGTTTTAAAGATCCGACCTTTAAAAAATGTTTTGGTATAACAAAAGATAAAGTTACTAAATGTTATATTCTTGTCATGGAATATGCTTCAAAAGGTTGTTTGCGTAAAATCTATATGATATTGCACAAATGGATTGGAAAGATCAAATTAAATCTGTTACAATGCATTGCATCAGATCTTCAGATAATTCATTCTCATGACCTTATTCATCGTGATTTGCATAGCGGAAATATACTACTAAATAACCTAAAAAGCGCATATATTGCAGATTTGGGTCTTACAATAACTGCTAATATTTCAAATTCTGATGGAATTTATGGAATTTTACCATATATAGCTTCTGAAGTTTTGAATAACCAACCATATACAAAGGAATCTGATATTTATTCATTTAGTATAATCATGTGGGAAATTTTATACGGTAAACCTATTCCTTTTGAGCAAAATTCAGAATTACAATTCCAGTTAAAAGTTTGTAATGGTTTACGACCACATATTTATGAAAATACAGCAATATGCTATGCAGATTTAATGAAAAAATGCTGGAATATGGATCCAAAAAAACGACCAACAGCAAAAGAAATTTATGATACTTTTGCAGAATGGTAGAATAATGAAAAAATTTTATCAGAATTATCTGAATCTGATAAAAAACTACAAAATATAAAAAATGAGAGTATTCAAGTAGATATTGAAACACATTATAAAAGTAGTTTTATTTCATTTCAAGGTAATTATGTTTAATTTGTTAATTTGCTTAATAAATAATATGTTCAATATTATAGCATTGTTTAATAATCTATTTTATAGGTAGCAAATTAAATGAATTGGAAATACCAAATATTTGGATTAATAAAAGTAACTCTCACCATTTTGAACAAAAAAACTTGGCAGGGAACATTGACCTTTCTTAATATCGTAAAAGTAAAACTAAATATAATGGAATAGTACATGTTTTCATGTAGCATTTTACGGACAGACTAAAAGTTTTAATTTTTTTTTTATTCATATCAATTGCAATAAAATTTCAAGTATTCAAATAGATGTTAAATATTGTCACGTATGGAAAAATATAAATATGTTTAATTTTGTTTATAGTATAATACAGTATACTGTAAATACAGAGAAACCGTCTAAGTGAACCCTCTCTAAATGCACTCGAATTCTGGCTCGAAAATACGTATACTTGACTTCTATAAATAGGGGCGGAGACAAATCATGTGATCAACCACCAATCAAATTATAGAATTTTGATGATCTTCGGCAAAGCAAAAATGAATGAGAAGCGAAAACCTTGAAAGATACGTTGGGTGATTGAAAAGTCTTGTCAATAAATCAATATCTCAATCAGTTTCAAAGATATGGTTTTAGAAATAATATATATAAATATAGTAATTATAATTAATTAATTTGTAAAAAAAATTTAACTATTTTTATCAGACAGTTTTTAAAATATTATATTTTTAATTTTATATCTAAAAAATATTGTAAATTATTTATATATAAAAATTAATTAAAATTTATCTTAAATATATTAAAAAATATTGAAAAACAAATTAACTATTATAAAAATTTAAACAATATTAAATCTGATTATGTAGTTTTTAAATATATAATTTATTTTTGAATTAAAATATTAAAATTTAAAGAATTTAAAATTTAAAATTTTTCTTTATTTTATGTTTTTTTGCGAAGCTATACACATTTTTATAATTTTATATTTTTATAAATTTTATAAATAATATTAATAATTTTATAATAATTATTTCTTATAACTATTCTATTTTCATATAAAATTATTAAATTTATTTAAAACAAAAAAATTTTAATATTTATTATATAAATAAAATTTTATTACTAAATTAAGTAAATAAATTACTATATATAGGGGATGGCTAAAGCCAGGTACATCACGAGATTACCCGATTTTTTCAATTTTTTGATTTTTTAATTAGGGTTAGGGTTAGGGTTAGGGTTGGGTTAGGGTTGGGTTAGAAGGTGGTTTTTATATAGTAAAATCGCATTTCCGACACTTTTACTTAGTCAAACAAGACGGTTTGGATAGCTATTTTTTATATATTTCGTGTTTTTGTCTTTGCCGTCTCGCTTTGTTTTGTTTGGACTGATTCGGGTTATATATCAGGTAATTTCGTGATGTACCTGGCTTTAGCCTACCCCTATATATAGTATGATATACATAAATTTTTAACTTATAATAAAATTACTTGAAATAATTATAAAAAAAATTTATTTATATAAATTTTAACTATATAGATATTGTATATTATTTTGGGTATAAAATTTTTTTTATTATATAAAAATTTTTACTATTCATAATATTTTTTTAAATTTTTATTTTAATAAATTCCAATTACTTAAACTAGCAATTTTTAAACTAAATTTTCTCAACAACTACCTAATTAACTAACTAAAATTTTTGTTTTGCAAATTCATCATAACCACTATATTTATATATATTAGTTTTAATATTGTATCTTTAAAAATGATTAAAATAATGATCTACTGACAAAACTTTCATACGCCCCACGTACAAAAAACGGCAGTCTAAACCCTACCTCGATGTGTTAATCAAAAATGTTGGGAAGGTAATTTTGCTTATATTTATTTACCTAGAACCTAATCTAACCCTAATATAGGACGACTCTAACCCTAAAGTTAATTGAAAAATTTATTAAGTATGAGTTGTCTCCGCTTTAGGCGTCCCTATAAATAGACTTTTTCTTATTGTTCTCTAAATGCACGGTGTTAAAAGTTTGGATCTATGATATGCATTTAGAGAGGCCTGACTGTATTTATTCCTTGATATGCAGTATCGTGAACCCATGGATCAGAGTTCTGAGATTTTCTTGATATTTTCCATCTTTTATCTTTGCTATTAAAGCTGTAACGTGTGTTTGTCTGTTTTTCGGTCAGATTTTGCAATACCTATATAACCTAAGTAAGGCGGAATTCGTACATTTTAACAATTTAAAAAATGTCTAATTCTATCATCTTCTCGAAATCTTTAAGTATTACGATCATCTGCAGATGCTATGATCACCTGTAATTATTATCCTAATTTATGTCATAACGTGTTATATATATACATTTGAATAAAAAAAATGTAATTTAACAGGAAATTCTGGTAAATTAAGAAAAATTCTGAAGTTTTTTTTTAGTAATCAGAAATTTCTGCTACTTATCATTTAAATATACGTAATAAGCTATATTCATACATCAAATAATGGTATTATATTTATCGATATTTGGCTGTAGATCTAGATTCCGTTTAGTAGAAACACAGCGTAGGTTAAAAAATTGAGATACAATTCTGTGCGATAATGTGAAATTAAGGCATTGCAAATCAAGGGAACGTAAACCTTCTATACCTTGGTTATCTCTACAATCTAATTCAGAGTTATTCCGTTTAAACGTTGCCTGTGAATTGGTATTTGCATAGTAGTATTGTAGGACCCCGAACTATATATAGTTAGGTCAGGTCAGAGAATGCGTTGCCATCATAGGCAAATTAAATAAAGTAAGGTTTAAATTTGCGTATTATTTTAAAAAATTATTAAAAAGGTTAGATTTTTAAATTGCGTATTTGTATATCAAAATTCTACATGTAAAAGTTTAATTTGCGTATTTGGCATAAATTTGGTCTAACAATAAGCTACCCCTTTGTTTTGACCTAAGCCACCTTATTTTTTTAAGTACACGCATGGGCGGTATTTCGAAATAAGGATGAAAGCAAAATGATAAATAAATAAATAAACAATAAATAAATAAAGTAATAAAACACGTTTAATAATATTAGTTTTTTTTTAATTTTATAATAATATCGGTTTTTTTCCACCTAGATAAATTATTATATATCTCAAGTGGTGATATAATAATATTTTTTACCAGGTCCATTCTCTAATCTTATTCTAAATTTTTTTTTTTTAAATTTGTTTTTTTTTTTTTTTTAAATTTGTTTTTTTTTATTTTGTATTTTTTTGTTTTTAACTTCGTTATTTTTATTTTTTTTAATTTTGATTTTTTATTTATTTGTTTATTTATTTAAGTGTAGAGGGTATTTAGATCATTTCTATTAATAAATGAGTGACCAAAAATATTTTTACTGCGAATTTAAAAGTTGCTACATATAAAAGTTAATTTTTTACTATATTTATGTACTAAGTAAAACTTGTTTGTAATAAAAAATTATACATATCATAAAAATTTTATTAATTTTGAATAAAATTTGATAAAGTTTTTATAGCATCAACTTTTGCGGGAGCGGGGTTTATTCTGTGGGGGTAATCACAAATTGGCCAATCAAATCACGTGTAAACAATAAGTAAAATAGGGTCGCGAAGATAAAAACAACTATATCTTAGGTTCTACTGGGCCAATTTTAATGATTCAACCACTGTTAGAATCAGAAAAACCTCTTCTACAATTTTATTTAAAAAATTAATATAGTTACTTAATAAAAATTTTCTTTATTATTAAATATAAAATTTTTAGTAACTAGTTTATTAATAGAAATGATCTACATACCCTCTACCCTTAAATTTACAGAGGTTTTTTTTATTTAAATTTACATTTTTTTTATTTTTAAATTTTTTTATTTATTTAAATTTTTTTTATTTTAAAATTCTTTTTTTGGGAAATTCTAGGCATCTCTAGCTAGAGATGCCTAGTTTATATATCTCTGGCCTCTAGAACCAATCAAAGAACAAGAAAATCATATAGCTAAAGCTCATGTATTTATCCGATTGCCGATGCAAGGTCGAACGACATTGCTATACCAGATATTAATATATAAGTACAGAAGTAACACAAGATCATCTTTGTTTGTTTGTTGATTTTGTTAATCTAATTTTTTTTCTTTAAATGAGGTTAAAGTCATCGTTAATAGTTGGTAGTTCACTCTTACTGAGTTTTTTGTATTCTTTTATTTTTATTTTTTCATTTTTTGCCTTTGTCTTTTGCTTTTCTTGTCTGCTTTTTGCTGTTGCTTGCTCTCGTGCTTTTTTGCTCTTTTGTTTTTTTGTCTTGCTTGTTCGTTTGCTTTTCTTGCTTTGCTTCTTTTTTAGCATTTAACTAATGCTTCCTTTTTCTTTTCCTAGGTATATTTTCACGATAGATATACTGTTGTCATTGGAGCCATTGAAATCGCCTTTGTTGGTGCTGTCGTAATTTCGTTGCTATGCAGCTTGCACCAGAAAGTTCATTATGACAAAATCTTGTACAAGTATTACATTTGGAATAAAAGTAAGTTGAGTCTCTTGTACTTTATAACTTCGGATTTTGAATCGATTCATTCGCAAGAACTTGTGTTAGAATTAGGTTAGTGTAAGTTATTAGTTAGAGTTAGAGTATTTTTAGATAAGTAGTGGTTAGAGCGATTTTGGGTTTCTTGTATTTCTAGTTACAAAGACAATATGCGTGGCTTTCACCTGTACTTTACATTTTTTTCCAGTTTCCTTTTATTTTTTTCATACTACTAATACTTTTTTTTCTAGATGATTTCAATGTAGGTCTTTGGAATCCCTGTGGGAGTCATTATAGAGTTGTAGTTGAAATCGTCGTTGGTGCTATTGGAATCGGCGTCATTAGTGCTATTATAAATTTCATTCATGGCTTTAATTTTTTTGTGTATAAATTTTTCTCTTTCGGTTGTTGTAGATTTTTTCTTTATACCGATTAACCTTTTTTCCTATGTCTGGTCTCGTGTCTTTTGTGCGGTTTTTCGCATTTTTTGGTTATTTTTGGTGCTTGCTAGATGTTTTTTTCTTTTTTTATTTTTTTTTTATTTTTTTTTTGAATGGTTTTTTATTAATCTTTTTTTTTTATTTTATTTAGATGTATACAGGTCTTTCTTGCTTCGTTGGGTTTGAAAATTGCAGATAGTCTTTGGTTTGTCACCGGAATATTCTGTTTAATTAACAATTTTTGTCTATCTAGAGTAAATGAACTTTGTTAAAATGAGCAAGAATACAATATATTTATCACTTCTGATTGTTTACGTATACAATTGGTTACATAAGTACCAATAACCAGTCAGAATTGAATTTTAATGATATTTAGATTAGTTACTGCATAGATCATCTGATGACGATCCTGATCACGGGACCCAAATTGACCAATCATATTGCTTTAAGCAGACGGACACTTTATAACTTTTATAATAGACTAGTAGTTAGACATGTCCTTACATCTGTGCTACAGTTTGATCCATTTTGAAATTATCTGCTATAATAATAATAATAATAAACTGGCTTTTGCTATTTTTTTTGTGCATTTATTATTTTTCGCATTTATTATTTTTTGTATTTATTAATTTTTGTATTTATTTATTGACGATATTTTATTTTATTATAGTGGCACACAATTATAGCATAAAAATCTAACTTTTAAAATTAAATTATTAATTAAAAATATCTGATACAATCTGAAATGCAGTAAATGATATATGGCACAGTTTGTAGTAAAATAGTAAGATTGGATTGTTTAACTATTATATAGTACACATGACATACATAATGGTCGTGAATAACAAAAAAATAAAATACTATAATAATAACTACATCAGCAAAAATATATATGCATAAACTTGCGCAAGTTTTTTTAGGTATGTAAGAAAATTGTAAACTTACATAAAATTTAGCGTAATACTACGTAAGTTTTACAATGTGTAAGAAAATCATAAATTTACGTAAAAATTTTATGTAAATTTACGATTTTCTTATGTACTGTAAAACTTGCATAGTTTTATACTAAACCTTTTACGTAAGTTTACGATTTTCTTATATATTGTAAAAACTTGCGAAAGTTTATGCTAAATTTTTTACAATTTTTTTATGAACCGTAAGAAATCGTAAATTTACGCTAAATTTCTTACATAAATATTCGAACCATTTCGAAATATTTTAGGACCAGAAAACAAGCTAAATCAATAGATCTGTAACCTGGATCGCACATTGGACTAATTTTTTGAAATAGTTCAAAATAGTTCGATGAAGTTCAAATTCTGTACTACAAGATCAGATTAGATCTTTTGTTTATAATTAGATCTTCTATTTTGTTTTTTTCACTTTTGTTTTTCATTTTTGTTTTCGTTCGTTTTTGTTGTTTGTTTTTTTATTTTTTTTATTTATTATTTTTAATTTTTTTTATTTTATTTTTATTTCGGCACTTTAAAAAAAAACAACCACTTTTCGAAACCTTGCGCATGCCAACTACGCCTTTGAACACATTCAAGAACATACCCCCTGCAATTTCTAAATTCAAGAACGCTTCTTTAGAGAAATGGTGCAAGTATTCGCAAGCTTTCGCAAGTTTTTGCAAGTTTTTGCAAGTTCTTGCAAGGTTTCACTTTATTTATTTTTTCATTTCATGTTTTTTGTTTTTGTTTTTTTGGTTTATTTAAAATTTTTTTATTAATTTATTTTATTTCGGCACTTTGCGAGAAAAACAAACAACTTTCGAAACATTGCGCATGCCAACTATGACTTTCGATACTTTCAAGAACACATACCAGCAATTTCTAAATCTTTAAGAACGCTTCTTTAAAGAAATGGTTGCAAGTTTTTGCATGTTTTTGCAAGTTTTTGTAAGTTTTTGCAAGGTTTTATTTCATTTATTTTTTTATTTCGTGCTTTTTGTTTTTGTTTTTTTGGTTTATTTTTAAAATTTTTTTATTAATTTATTTTATTTCGGCACTTTGCGAGAAAAACAACAACTTTTCGAAACCTTGCGCATGCCAACTACGACTTCTGCCATCTTCAAGAACACACCCCTAGCAATTTTTAAATTTCAAGAACGCTTCTTTAGAGAAATGGGCGCAAGATTTCGCAAGTTTTTGCTAGTTTTTGCAAATTTTTGCAAGGGTTCGCTTTATTTTTTTGTTTTGTGTTTTTTTGTTTTTGTTTTTTTTGATTTATTTTTAAATTTTTTTAGTAATTTATTTTATTTTGGCACTTGCGATAAAAACAACAACTTTTCGAAACCTTGCGCATGCCATCTACGACTTCTTACACTTTCAAAAACGATAGAAAACAAAGAAGTGAAAATAATAGCTAACTGTCGAAAATAAGTGTATAGGGCTAGTGTTTTGTATATAGTAACAGAATTAGGTGCGACGAAGTGCAAAAGTGTTTAAAATATTTGTAATAATGTAAAAATAATACTTAATATATAATAAAGTATGTAATATTAATTAAAAATATATATTTAATAGATGTAAAATAATATATAATAATAATAAATAAAAAATTATAAATTTTATATTAAATTGCAAAACTGTGTGAAATATTGCGAAACTCTGTAAAAGAGCATGATTATATGAATATGTATATCGTTTATTTATTTTTTAAAAAATTTTGAAAATTTGCGAAAATTTGCAAAATATTGCGAAACAATGCGAAAACATCACAAAATATGCGAAAATATTACTCTTGTGATCCTGCAACCCCCAAAGGAACATTTTTTATTTCGCATTGTATCATAAGATTTTCGTAATATTCTGGCAATAACTTACGTAAGATTACTCACTGATGTACTATAGTTTAAACTTACATAATTATTACCCCTACGTAATACTCTAAACTAAACGTAAGATTTTCGCAAGTTTACACTCGTGTAAAAACTTGCGTAGGTTTACGCATATTTTTTTTGCTGATGTATAATAAAAAAAAGAGCTAACCTATAAAAGTAAAGCTTCCCTATACACAACATTTTTGGTGTATGTTTCAGTTTTGCCCTCAATATGACCATTTTTGATGAAAACTTTAAGATTCATTTGTTCACAGACTCTTGACATAGTGACGTAAAGCTGGCCATGTGAAAAAACTGGATTTGGAAGATACAACCCAATATAAAATAGCATTTGTTCTTGGGCTTTATTGATAGTTAAAGCAAATGCTGGTCTTACAGGAAATTGCTTTCATTTCAATATAAAAGCAGTCTTGCTTCCTCAAATATAAATAAAAGGATTCTGAAAATAAATATGTTTCTATGATGTTTACTAGTTGTTATCTTCGCGTTAATTGTGTGTTCTTGTAACTGATAATATATAAGTCTTGTTTCATTACAAAGACCGTTAACTGGATCAAGGTCTCTAAGTAACATAATTGGAGCACCAATCTTTAATATAAGTTCATGTAGTGAAAGGCCTGAAGGTGTTAATGAATTAAGATATTCGATAGGATATAAGTTTTGATTGTCATCTGGTACCGAATCAAAGTGTAATACATTCGTTGCTCTCCAGGAAATTTAGCCATAATTTGGTTATTTAAATCATCAATATCACTGTTTAATGGAGTCAATATAGCTCTTTCTGTTATAATGAAGTATTTGTAGCATTTTCTGGAAGATTATCATACACTTCATTTGATAAAGTATCAATAGGATCATTATTATTATTTTGTGGGTTAACAACTATTTCGTCAGGTAGGCAAATTAAATTATTATTAATTACTGGCTCTGTTCCATTACCAATTCTAAGTAAGTACTCTGTAAATGTTTTTGCTTCTTGAGTTGTATTTTGAGAAACTCGCATATTGATATTTAAAGTAAAGATATAATTATGAATATGTTGCCACAGAAAGGATTTATTAAGAGCAGCATTGACAATTTGAGATCTAGATCCTTTAGGAACAATGAGTAAGACCTGCCAGAAGTCACCACTGAACAAAACTATCTTATCACCAAAAGGAAGTTTATTGTTCAAAATATCTCTTAAACTTCTGTTAACTGCCTCAGAAGCATAGCGATTTACCATCAGAGCTTCATCCCAAACAATTAAAGTTGTTTCACAAAGTAACTTTGCCAAATCAGATCTCTTTTTAATATTACAGGCCAAACTACCATCTAGCATAGCAATTGGGATTTTAAATCTATATCACGAAATTTTATATATATATATTAATCGATATATAACAGTTAATCGTTTTATATCGATTAAAAAATAATGATATATATTGATTAACTGGTTAATATATCTATAATCGATATATTTCATTTTATATATTATAATCGTTATATATCTATAAATCGATTATAATCGTAATTATTTAAAACAATATATAACGATTAACAGATCTTTAACGATTACATACCCGTCACGAAAATTTTAATCCAAATCACCAGGTAAAAAAAAAAATCAAAAAAAAAGATCAAAATCTCTTAAGCCCATTTGATCCACAAGCTACCAAGGATCATAAAAATATATACCAATATATGCCACAAAGTGTGTCAAAAAACCCCAAAAAAAAGCGTTTTTGAATGATTTTTACCCTCTCTCCCTTTTACACCCTCTCCCTTTTCACCTCTCTCTCTTTTTTCTTTTTTCTCTTCTTTTTTTTCTCTTTCTTTTTTCTTTTAATATTTCAAATACTTCAAAATATTTTAGGACAATCTGTAATCTGGATTATATCAAGAACACGCTTGACTAATATTTTTGAAATGGTTTGATGATTTTCGATAATTGTACCACAAGATCAGAAAAGATCTTTGTTTTTTTGTTTATAATTTAGATTTTCTATTAATTTTACATTGTTTTTTCATTTTTCTTTGTTTCATTTAGTTTCGTTTAGTTTCGTTTAGTTTCATTTAGTTTTGTTTTGTTTTTTTTTATTTATATTTTTTTTATTTTTTAATTTTTATTTTATTTCTACACTTTACTACTAGCACTTTGCAAGACATCCAATAACTTTTCAGCACTTATCGCAAGCCAACTCAGACTTTCGATACTTTGCAAGAACACACAACTACTTTCTTTAGCAATTTCGAAAGTTCAAGAATGCAAGTTTTCGCAAGTTTTCGCAAGCTTTTGGAAGGTTTCATTTTATTTATTTTTCATTTCATGCTATTTGTTTTTTATTTGTTTTATTTTTATTAATTTATTTTATTCCAGCACTTTGCGAAAACCTTCAATGATTTCTGAATTGCAAGATCACAAACTCTTACTTTAGAAAAATGGAGATTACAAATATGAGCAAATATAGTCGAATATAAGCGAATATAAGCAAATATAATAGTTTATTTTTTTTTGGTTTTGTTTTTTTTGTTATTTTTTCAGTTTTGTTTTTTGTTTGTTTTTTTATACTTATTAGGAAGTTGCAAATATAAGCGAATATTAGTAAATACAAACAAATATAATAGTTAAACAAAGAAAAAGAGAAATAATAGCTAACTACAGGGTAAAAAAAAGAAGTGTATAGAGCTAGTATTATGTGCTAAAGTATGAAAGTAGTTTAAAATATTACTACGGTATTTTTTTTATTTTCATTTTTTTTGGGTTTATTTTTTTTTGTCATTTTTTTATTTTAGGAAGTAGCAAATATAAGTGAACATAAGCGAATATAAGCGGATATTATAGTTAAAACAAAGAAGAAAAGAAATAATAGCTAACTGCAGGGTGAAAAAATAAGTGTATAGAGCTAGCATTATGCAACGAAGTGCAAAAAGGTTCAAAATATTACTATTTTTTTCGTTTTTGTTTTTTTTCATTATTTTTTTTTGTTTTTATTTTTTTTTGTTATTTTTTTATTTTTTCGTAATTTAAATCTGTAATGAAAGAAGAAATAGTTTCTTCCATAGGGGTTTCGTATGCTGCTAACTTGAAATATATAATAATATATAATAAAATATATATATATATTTTTTTTAAGGTGAGGTCGTGCTTCGAAGACTTTATTGAGTATATGTTTGTATATATTATGTGATACAATGTTATACTATTCAAGTACTACAGACTCAGACATTCTTAACTATCTGTGACCTAAACCTACCAGAGCTTTCCATACTCCATTTTCTGTATGACCTGGATTTTTGGACTACTCCCTATTTTGTCATTCAGCTAATCACTATATTCACCGCTTCTCTTATATTGTTGATCCTATACTTCCAAGTAGGTGCGAGGGCCTTGCCCAGATGATCGTAACCTCACGGCTACTTTCTAAACCTTGGTGTCCTGAGATTACCCACTAGTAGTACCTGTAGTACTGCCACCGCCAGGTTCGTATCTCAAGTCATCTCTTAAATGCTACCATAACCTAGCCCGTATCTCAAGCCACTACCTTCTTCCAATAGTGGGGGCAGATCCTTGCTGTACCCACTACTCTCAGTAATCTATCGTATATTACTACAGATATGCTATCTGGATTGGTTAGCAGATACTTCCCCTAAAGGTAGGTGAGCACCGGCTATGTTGCGTAACTGGCCCGAGTGAGAACCACCCTATCCTCAGCAAGCTAGCTCTTACTTCTCCTATGTGACACAGCTACTTCCAACTGGATTTCGTAATACATTTCAGTACTACTTCCAACTTCTTGTAGAGCAGTTGGTGTTCTACCGTCGGTTAGGCCAGGGAGCTATATTTCATATATTGTACTTCCCACCGTGTGATTCGTCATTTTGTTCGTACCCCCAATTCACAGATCTGCCTCTATAGTGGTAGTTTTCTTCTAATTTAGGTTTGGTACTAGTGCCAGAGGTGTTCCTTATCCAATTTAGGCCAATTCTTTACCACAGATCCCTTTGTGTTCACCACTTTTCTCACCACTCGGGTTCGTGTTATAGTTGTGTCACTTTCCTAATCAAGATCCCCAAGGCCACCTTAGGGTTGTTGGTGCTACCTTGTACTTGCCCGCCAAGAAATTACTCGAGACTTTTGTGTAACTAGACCATCATCTATAGTGCCAACTCTCCACAATGGAACTCCTTTCGGAAATTCCTAAATCAGATTCGTACTTCACATGGACTTTCACAGGACCTTGCATTCGAATTTTCTAGAAACCGCTTCTAGTAGGATTCAAACCAAAGACCTTAGCTGTGAGAGTTGAGTATCTAGACCACTAGACTATAGGGCCCAACCCATATAATAAAATATATAATATTGATTAAAAATATATATTTAATTAAAATATAATATATAATAATAATAATAAATAAAAATAAATAAAAAAATATAAAATTTTATATTAAATTGCGAAACCTTGTGAAAACATGCGAAAACATGCAAAAATCTGTAAAATGTTTAAAAATAAGTATACAGTATAATAGTATTGTTATTTGTAATTTTTAATCTGATATCTATCAATTATTACTGATTATTATTGATCACTATCTTAATTGTTAGTCTTCGTCATGGGGGATTTAAATCGATTACTATCCAATAATGATAAAAATCGATAGTAATCTCCATTGTGAAGTTCTGATTCACAGGGGTTTACTATTACAATTACTTACTACCCCTGTACTTAACTAAAACACTATTTAATACCGGTCAAGACTTCTAAACCTTGAACTGGCAGGCAGAAAGAGGCGTGGAAAGACTTGGTCCAGGTCTCAAGGTTTAGAGAGTCTTGTTATGTCGAACTTGGGATTAAGATAAGTATTACTATTTACTTCTTATTGTTCTTGAGTATTTGTATTCTTCTACTAATCTTCGTGGGCTCTCCTTTTCTTTTGTAGCTTATAGGGTTTCGATGCCGACTTTCACTCGTTGCTTTTTGTAGCGATGGTCACGGTGGTCACAGGAATTGGATAGATTAGCTCGATTTTGGAGATCATCAGTCGGTTGACAATACGGGTCACAGGGTCAATATTGTTCGATATAAAAGGTAATCGCTGCGCTAATCAGTGTATGGTTTATTATAAATACGGTAAGGGGATTGTCAGCTAATCTCTATTTTTCTTTGGAATTGGACCTCTTAACGAGGATCACGGGGCAAGAAGAATATTACGATAGACAATTTTACAAGGAAGATAGTATTCTTCGGGGGGCAAAGATAAGTATATGTTTTTATTAAATAAAAGAAAATGTTACAAAGGGAAATAAGCGGTTCTATAGCTAATACTTCTACTCTAATTTCGAAGGTTACTATCTGGGACTAACTAGAACTATTCGAAAACTGTTCTGAACTAAAACTGCACTGAACTATCTTTTCCCTCCATGAACTTTTGGCCTTTATATACTTTTTTATTACAGACTAAAAATCGATTCGAAGGATTCGATTGAGTCTATGGAGTCTTTTGACTCTTTCGACTCTTCCGACTCCATCAAGTCCATTGAGTCATGGTCTTACTATAGATAGTAATGTGGCTATGTAATATTTAAAAATAGCAAAAATATATATATAGAAATAAAAAAAAATTAAAAATAGACATCCAGCACAGCCTCCAATTCTGACTATATAGATCGAATTCGCCCGTCACAACTCTTCTCTACTAAAGAGAGCTTGTACCACAAGCTCATCTGGGTTCAAATTATCATATTGGGTCTTGGTCAACGAAGCAACTCTGGAGATGCGGATGTGGTTGGTTCAGTAGATTTGTTCAACCTCATAGGGCTCAAACAAATAATAAATACAAAGGGCGGCCCAAAGAAAGTAGCTACCATATTCTCTTCTCGCAGCAGTTTTTCTGACAGGAGCAGCGATAGATAGTCTTGCTCCAAAATAAAAGGCATATACAAGAGTATCAATTCTTTTTTTGCAGTTTTTGGCTCTTTTTACCTCATCATGAGCAAGAGCTAATTTGGGTAGCGATCTCTTGGGCTTCATCATAGGGACAAGGTGCAGGGACCACGAAGGATCGGTCAGTGGTAAGTAAGTCTTGACAGATTAAGGCCTCAATAGTCAACATTTCTTTTGTTTACTTCTTAATACTTTGAGGAATTATTTTTCTTGTAGGGCAGTTTCTGGGCTTTATATATCTTCCTAAGACTAAGAAGCTGTACCGGTTGTGTGGCTGCCCTGTACGGTGATGTTATTCTTGTAAGGTCTATTATGTCAAATTTTGACATGATAGTTTATTTCCCACAGGAAAAAAATTTTTTTTTTTTGCTAATGCTGGGCCACCGACTACCCATGCTGGATTTACTTTATCGTCAGATTTCTCTACTTCTTGAGGGCTTACTTCGCTCGGTTCTTTGATTATTTGGCACTACTTTTTTTTAGAAGTTTTTCCTTGACTCCGGTAGGTATACTCGTGTCCCATATATCGTGATAATTTCGAAATTTCCTTCCATGTGATTTCTTTAACAGGGTATGTTCTCTTTTTGCTTTTGCTAAAAAAAAAAATTAGATAGAAAAAAAATGCTTTTTTGCGAATTGGGCCCACGACTCGCCCAATCTCATCCTGACCAACTGCACTCTACTGTCAGGTCTGATCTATAATAACTCGAAGGAAAAATAAAGAAAAGAATAAAAAAATTTTTTTTATTTTTTTATTTTTTTTAAACTAACGATAATTGTTAATTAAATAGATCCTCCGGCAATTGCTAGTCTTCTAGCAAGAAGTTATATTCGTCAGCAGTCAGCCGGCGAATTTTTGTCAAGGTGGTCCAGGTCGTGCAGTATAGTTGTTCCACCCCAAAGGGTGCGAACAATTGATATAGTCAGGTTGCAGCAGTGTAGTAGTGCTGCGGTATTATTCTTTTTATTTCTGTGACTTGTCTCGAGAGGGCGGTAGAAATTAAAGCGCCCAGATAGAAAGCATGGACCAAGCTTTCTATTCGGTCGCCTATGCTCACGGCCCATACTATATAATTGTATGCGATATAGGCCTTCGTGGTAATACTTCTTTCATGGGCAAAAGGGCAGAGCATGGGTTCCACGGTGAACAGATTGAGAGTGTGCAGGTCAATGTAAACTTGAAATACCAATGGGGTGCATTAGTTGAAATATCAAAATTCGGCACTACAAGGTTCGTATACAAATCAGCATTAAAAGAGAGAAATCAATTAACATTCGGCTATAACCGAATGTTTAAAAAGCAAATTTGGTATAATATCTGTTTGTTTACCGATTTTTATAAATAAAAATCAGCAAAAACAGCAAAAATAGAAAAAATTGGCAGCCGAATCTTATCGTTTTTATAAATTAGATTAATTGTATAATTTTCAGCTATTTTAACAATTCATATAAGTTTCGTCAAATCAAACATATAATTCGCATATATCAAAGAAATTTTTAAATAAGATGGATATTGATATGATTTTATCGATGTGAACTTGAATGATTGCAATCGATTGTAAACAATATAAGGCAATATAAATTAAAAAATCGGTAAAATAGTTTAAAAATCGCATTATTAATTACTAAATTTCGATTAAATATATTAAATATTAAATTTACGATTTAAAGGAATTACAGCTAAATATTCTCAAGAATTTTGTCTATCAGATATTTTATACTTGAATGGTATAAATCGACTAAAAATGTTATGTACCGGAATAATGTATTCACGACGAATCGGATAAAATTGAGTGTCCCGAAGTTTGACATTACATGTTTTGGCATCATCATTGCTGCTAAAATGAAATCGAGTTGCCGCTGAACTTACAGGCATATACCAATTTGTGTTCAATAAACCCAATTGGCTAATTTACTGAATAACTAATGAAATATTGGACTTGTCCGGGATACAAATCAATACTTCCATCTTGATTCACAAACCGGGCCAAAACAAATGAACTTTTTACATGCCAAGAAGACATGTCATAACCAAATATTTCCAATCCTATTCTGCATCTTCCATATTGGTCCGCCCAGTTAAGAACAATAATTGAGTCATCAAGATTGTCAGCAAAAGGTTTTTTTTAAACTCAAATTTTCATAAGTCACAGTATCCCTTAATTTGTTATGCAGGCATATTTGCCTGCGAAAATTTTAAATTTTTAAATTTTTTAAATAAAACCTTAAATATAATTGTAGCTATATACTTTCTAAGTAAAAAAATAAAATATTAGTTCTGTTTTATCAACTTTATTATAAAATTTTTTTAAAATTATTAAAAAACTTTGGTATAATAAAAGTTTAAAGTTTTTGTTTTGGAACTTTTACTATAGAATTTTTTTTTAGGTTTTCTCAAATTTTATATGTTTCCATCTATAAAAAAAATTTTCACTTCTAATACAAGTTTTAATATTTACAAGTAAATCATATAAAGTCAAATAATGAAAGGTCATCCTTTATATAAACTACAATATTGTATTAGAAACTATATTTTTAAAACCAATATTTAAAGAATTCGCCAAGATATTGTAAAATATTTTTTTGGTTAAAAAATTTCTTTAAAATTTAATATTTTCAGCTTATAAGCAATATAAACTTTTTGTTTTATAATTTAAATTTAAATAATTCAAAAATATAATCCTTGTTATTAAAAATTATAATACCAAATTTTATTTAAATATTTTAAATGATTAAAAAAATAGATCAGAGGTATATTTATAGTAATTATACAGGCAAATTTGCCTGCGAAGAAGTACAAACTAAGGGATAATATTATACTAGCAAGTCCAATAAATAGGCAGGAATTATTAACTTTTGCTGTTGAGGTGGTAATAACTCGCCAGAAAATCGTTCTGAACCAGTAATAACGATTCTTGAAGGAATATAGTGGACCATAATCCTGTGCACATTCACATAAATATAGTGTAAGATGTAGATTAGGAGTAATTTTTTCGGGCCCATATTTTCTTTCTATAAGTTATATCAAATTGATCAACCTTTTGTGGCTTCATTCATTAGGTCGCTCTCCATTATTCTGGATACTAAGATCTGGAAAATTTTTACAAATTGTATTAAAATTTGCTGATCATCATTCTGTTATAGAACAAGTTTTAGTATTAGTTTCTTGAATGTATTTTCTAATATTAATTTACTTATATTTTATTATATTATTTTATTGTATTATTATTTTATATTACATTATTATTATTTTATATTATTAACTATATATGGCATAGTTAGAAGTACGAGTAACATGGTTAACCATTTCTACCATTTCTACCATTTCTACCATTTCTACCATTTCTACCATTTCTACCATTTCTACTATTCCTACCATTTCTGCCATTTTGTACCATTGTAACTTATAGCTGCAAAAAGATATATGAACCCTAGTTTTCTCTCCTTCTACACATTAGACTCAGATTCACCTCCTTCTCCTTCTAACGCCTAAAAATAGTTATATCTCTTGCATATTATTATCTAAATAAATAAAATATATCTTTGATCAATAAATACACTCTTGTCATTTAATGAATATATACTGAACCGCTCTAGTGAAGTAATATTCCACTTCCATACCGCTTCATATCTTCTTTGACCCTTACAAGATCCCTGTCGCTGTGTGCTATGTTGCAAGTACTATATTGAAGGCTATAGACGCTTGTAACATTTTGGTGCCTTCTAGCAGAAATCATTTAAAACAGCCGGAACACTAGGACCTCTCTTCTTTCTTCTCTGCAAGGATATATCTTTGGTTACTTTTTCTCTTCCTCTCTTCTCTTGTAATTAAGTATTTTTTTTGGTTTACCTGTCGAATTGAAAGAGATTCATTCAGGAGGGCATACTTGAAGCCTCTTGCATTTGTTGCACCGGTATTTTCTTGTCGAATTGAAAGAGATTCGTTCAGAAGGGCATAATTGAAGCCTCTGCTTTTGTAGCACTTGTTGTTTTTGAACTAGTAATTTTAGAATCAGATTAGCATTTTTATTTTTTTGACCGATTTATAATTGAAAACCCAAACCTGTTTAACTTAAATTTGAAACTGTAAAAGTCTACTAACTATTTTTTTAGATCTCTATATGAATAGAGCTTATCAAATCCATTTAGAACAAATTTAAGCACACAACGCCAATCATCCTTCTACTCTTGCCATAGACGTCCAACAAATTGTCAACCCAGACCTATCCTGTATAGTTTGCTATCCTCCTGTCACCTATTTTCGAGCTTTTCGCACTTTTTGGAATCGATACCAACAAGCATACCTCGCCACTAGCTATACTCAACAGACTATTGCCGCTTTTCATACTCTCAAAGAATATAACAATTATAACGCTGCCAGAGCTGCTGCTAGAGACGTTGTTTTTAGCTATCGCTATAATAATCCCAACCTTAACCCCACTGAAGTTATTGCTGCCCTCCTTCGTGATATACTCAGCACACTTTATGATCTATTTTACCTCTCAATTTTGAAGGAAACGCTTTTGATCTATATATTGAAGGCCCTATCCTAGCCACTTCTATTCAACCCGCACGAATAACTAATACCTTTAATAATCCCTCGCCAGTACTACGCCCACAGGACAATGACAACAATATTTTCACATTTAATCCTACTCCTGCCCCACGACCTATATAATCCAGAAGAATTAGATAACCTAGCTGAACCCTCTCACTCTCCTACCTTAGCCCCTTACAATGAAAATACTACCCATATTCAATTTCCTCTTACACTCCAATTACCTACTTCCCCTATTAGTGAAATTCTTTCAAATAACCCACTTCCACACACAACTACTCCTCCTCCAACTCAAGTTGCTCAACTTATTCAAAATTTTAATCCTTATACCTATTTTCAAGCACACCTCAACCTACAACTACTCCTCAACCACCCATAGTTAACGAATTCTATCCTGAAAACCAATTTGCACCTAATACTACACCTTTACATACTCCCCCTCTTCAACGCCAACGTCAAACACTTGAACCTCAACCAGAGTTTGTCCAACCTCAATTTATGGGAGCTTACCCAAACCAAGGAATTATAGAGCAAGTACTTCCCGAAGAAGAAATAAATCTAAGAAGAGAAAATTTTGAAGAAATAAACCTAGTTGGAATATTAGAAGAATTAGAAGGAATACAAGAAGAAATAAATTATCAAGTTCAAGAACCAGAAGAAGAAGTACACTCAGAACCTGAATCAGAAGCAACTATAGAAGAACCAGAACCTGAAAGAAACATGGCTGAAGAAGCTTTAACTGCCGCTGCTGAAGCAATGACTACTCTCACCAATGCTCTTGAACAATGTAGTGAAAAATCACTTCTTAAAATTGACTTTTATCGAGGTGACGGAACCCAAGACCCTGTAACATGGCTAGAAGAATTTAAAAGAGCTGCTAAAGCTAACCACTGGAGTCCTGCTCGACAATTAGATCTCGCCTGTACCTACATGAAGGATAATGCTCAAGAATGGCTTGCAAGTCTTGAAAATGCCCCCACTCATTTTTGGCATCGTCAACATGACCGAGAAGTTGATGGTGAACATGTCTATAGTTTCTCCCATCTCTTTAGAGAAAAGTTCAGTACTACTAAACAAAAAGCAACCTGGCAAAAACAATTATTTGAAATTAAACAAGGCGCAGATACAGTTGATACCTATATTAGCCACTTTAAAAGTCTTAAAGGACAGGTAGATCCCACTGGTGCTTTTCCTGAAGCCGTCATGATCCAGTTCTTTATTCAAGGACTACGACCTGAATATGCCATGAATATCCAAGCTGCCGAGCCTGCTGAATTGGATGATGCTATCACTGAAGCAAGAAAATGGGAAACTGGTCGAATAATGGTCTCTGCACATAACACCAATAATGCCAACCAAGCCATTGAACGCCTTACTGAACAGATTGCCAAGCTTAGCATAAATCTTGCTGAAAAACAAACTGCCCCTCCTACTCTCACTCCTGCCTACTATACTGACCAAAGTAAGGACCGACCCCAATCTAGCACTGGAAATGCCACATGCTATTATTGTGGTCAAAAAGGACATTTTATTAGAAACTGTCATACTCGGTACCAGGATAATAAAAAGGATTACCAAGGATACCAATCTCGTGGTAGAAGCAGTAACTACTCTTCCAGAAGTAACTGATCCTATGACCGATCCAGAAACAGAAACAGAAGCCAATCCAGGGATAAAAATTATAACTGCTCTAGATATAACCGATCCAGAAGCCGAAGTTAATCACGTGATAGATATAGAGATAGTAGGAACTATCGCTCCTCAAACCGATCCAGGTCCAGAAACCGCTCCTCTACACCCTATCCTCGTAATGTTTATACCTTGGACACTGCAAATGATTACACTTATGAACAATTTGAAGCCTTTTTAGCCAATGAAACTATTAGAATTGCTCTCTCTAACCTGTTGGTTGACGAATCAAATACTCCTCAGATCCAGACACCTACCTACACTACTCCTGTTAAGTGTAATATCAACCTTAATAGAAAGCCCTATCATGCTGTAATTGACAGTGGTGCTGCTGTTAGTATAATTTCTAACCAAGTTGTAAGAGAACTTGGATTGAAAATAGAAGCACCTTCCTCTAGTCTTATTGTCTCAGCCACTGGACCCTTTGTTTGACCCTTAGGCATAATCAAAAACCTACCCATTGAAATTGAAGGAACCACCATCCCTATGGATGTCGAAGTAATGAATGATACCTCTTACTCATTACTACTAGGAAATGACTGGTCACAGAAAGTAGATGCCAGTTATAGTTGGAAAAACAAAGCTTATACCCTTAGGTGGAATAAAAAGAAATTCATGTACCTACCACCTATAAGCATGATCAATCTTTGCCTGCTCAACCAACTATCACTGATGAAAAGGAATTAGAAAAGTTTGAACAAGAATACCTTCGTCCAAAAGAAGCCTACGTAATAAAAACAGAATATCCCTTAGATTTTTAAAATTTTTAATAAAATTTTAAATATTGATTTTAGTCATATCTTTACTAAGTAAAAAATATTCTTTGAGTTTTGTTTTAGTAACTTTGTTATAAATTTTTTTTAAAATCATTAGAAAACTTTAATATAATAAATGTTTAAAGTTCTTGTATTGGCATTTTTACTATTAAAATTTTTCTTTAGATTTTTTCAAATTTTATATGTTCCCGTCTATAAAAAAAATCTTTACTTCTAATACAAGTCTTAATTTTTACAAGTAAATCATTAAAGTTGCAATAATGAAAGTTGTCATCCTTTATATAAACTACAATATTGTCTTAAGAACTATAGTTCTAAAACTAAAACTAAATAAGATCGCAGAAAAATTGTAATAAAATTTTTTAAAAAAATTTTTTCTTAAAATTATCTATTTTCAGCTTATATGTAACTATAATTTATTTTCTTATAATATAAAAACTAATTTTGCAAAAAAGTAATCCTTATTTTCAAATATAATTGTACAAAGTTTTATTTAATTATTTTAGCATTTTAAAAAAGTAAATCAGAGCTAAAAAAGTGCAAAAACGCAGGCAAATTGCCTGTGTTCTACTACAATCTAAGGGATAACAATTGGACAACTGTCACTCCCAGAACCAAACCCAGCGCCTCATTTACTAAACAGAAATGTGGACGCTGCTACTCTTACAATCATCTTTATGCAGACTGCCCGAATAATGAATGCTATCGTTGTCACTGTTATGGACACCTGGCCGCATATTGCCCTAAACAAGCCCCCAAAAGAAATATTTGTAAAACATGCTCTCAACCTGGCCACCTGTATAAGGACTGCCCTGATAACTTATGTTATCAATGTAAAGAATATGGACACATTGGTGCCAACTGCCCCTAAATGGCCCAGATTTTAGAAAACCAACAATATCAATATGGTTGTCAACCTCAGGACATAAATGCCAATTGGCTACACAATTTTTCTCCTTTTAGAGTTAACCATTGCTGTAAATGCAAGGTACCCAAAAGACCAGAAGAAATTAGGCCTCTGGAGCAAACCCTAGTTTGCAAAGGATGTTGGAATGATTTTCATCATACTCTAGACCTAGATGACTCTCGAAGTATCGAATTCTTCACAAATGGTGAAGGCCGAGGAACGCTAACGGAATGTAAGCTCTGTAGAGAGCAAGGCATTAGATCCAAAATGATTAAACTAGATTCTATCTGAGAGGATACTCGGTTCTGCAATCTTGAATGCTTGTATGCTTTTAAAGCCACCCAGGATATAGAATGGAATCCCAACTACAACTTATGGACTCGAGTACGTCACTTTACCGAATCCACCAGAAATGCTGGACATGCATATGACCTTAACCAAAGTCGAATTTATCGACTCGCCCAGATACAGATTGGAGAAAGTAATGAAGACCTCGCTCATGCTCTTGAACCCCAAATAGCTGACCTATCCAACCAGGACTACACTTATAATGAAGTCAATGTTATTATGAGAGCCTCCCAGGTACAATTGAGTGAAACTGAAGAAGAAACTTTACAAAGAATTTTGGAAGAATCTTTTAACACTAGTCACCCAGACTTTGATCAAAGGAAAGCTATGGAAAACTTACAAAGGAATTTCCAAGAAACCGTTGGACTTTGTAAGGAATGTATTATGGTCAAAAAGAACACTGAGTTAGAACAATTTGACTCCTATTATGAGGAATGTTATGAAGTACTTCACCCTTCTCCAGACCCAGAAGTTCTGTCTCCTCCAACCTCTCCAACACCAGGATCACCTGTTGTTGCACCATCAAAACTGCACTAACAATTTTAGAACCCACTGACTTTGTTCCTCTCCTTCAGGAACAGATTAAACAACAGGCCCAAATTATTGCTCTGCTGCAGGAACAAGCTAAAACCTTTGAACACCAGGACCAGGCCATAAAGGAACTACAAGCCCGAGTTAGCTATTTTAAAAACTTCCATTATCAACTAAGGGATTTGTATAATGAATCCTCTTCCTCTGCCACTTCTGTATTCAATCTTAATAATAGTGATACTCAAAATTTTTGAGTCATCCTAAGCAAGATCAAAAAATACTCGAAGATACAGACAATTCTAGACCCAGAATTATTCGAGAAATTTATACTGTGACTTAGGAAATCAAACCAAAAGTAGGACCCTTAACTACTTACCAAGGAGCCCAATTTCGACAACTGCTTCTTGAATTTGCTGACCTTTTTGCAAAAGATATGACCCAACTAGGCAAAACTGACCTAGTAACCCATAGAATTTTTACTGATGATGTACCTCCTGTTAGTTCTCGACCTTATATGGTGCCTCTTACCGAACAAACATTCATTAATGAAGAGGTACAATGAATGTTGGATAACAAGTTGATAAAAGAGTTCTCTAGCCCTTGGGCCTCTCCTGTTATATTGGTAACAAAGAAAAATGGAAAGAAAAGATTTTGTATAGATTATAGAAAACTCAATGCCGTTACCAAAAAGGACCAATACTCTCTACTCCGAATAGATGAAATGCTTGACTTACTTGCTGGAGCTACCTATTTTTCCACCTTTGACCTTATGAGTGGATACTGGCAAGTAAAAGTACACCCAGAAGATAGAGAGAAAACTGCTTTCATTACCAGATATGGAACCTACGAGTTCAATGTCATGCCATTTGGACTATGTAATACCCCTGCTACCTTTCAACGCCTTATGAATAAAGTTTACAAAGGCATAGCTTACAAATATATAGTAGTATACCTGGATGATACCAATGTCTTCTCACAAAAATTGATGACCATATTAAGCATCTAAGAGAAGTATTCACCAGAAAACGCGAAGCAGGATTGAAGTTAAATATTGAAAAATGTAATTTTTGGATGAAATGCCTACCTTTCTTAGAACATATAATAGAAGAAAAAGGAATCTCCCCAGACCCAGACAAGATAATTGCTGTTCAGAAAATCCAACCTCCAAAAAGCGTTACCCAGCTATGCTCATTTTTAGGCCTTGCTGGATATTACCGACGGTTTATTAAACACTTTTCTTCTATTGCCTACCCTTTTAATCAATTGCTACATAAGGAAAATACTTATGAATGGGATGACCAATGTCAAAAAGCCTTTGATGAACTCAAGCACCTACTTACTACTGCCCCTATCCTCATATACCCTGACTATAAAAGGGAATTCATTCTGGCTACTGATGCTTCCTATACCGGATTTGGAGCCACCCTAAGTCAAATATCAGATGATAAAAAGGAACACCCAATTGCTTATGCTAGTAAAAGTTTAAAAAGAGAAGAAATGAACTATGGAGCAACTAAATTAGAATGTGCTGCCATAGTATGGGCCATTGAACATTTTCACAAATATTTTAGTACAAGTCACTTCACACTAGTTACTGACCACTCTGCTCTCAAATGGTTAAAATCTTCCCAACCAAAAGGACATTTAGGCCGATGGATAATGAAACTCCAACCTTACCACTTTACTATTATACATAAACCTGGAAGAATCCATTCAAATGTTGATACTCTTTCTCGATTACTGATCCAGACACACTCCGATATCACTACTCCTACATAAATTTGGACCAATACCAAAATTTAATAGAATACTTAAAACAGACACACTCCCCTCTAACTTAACGGACAATGAAAAACGGACAATCATTAATCAATCTAGACATTATAAAGTGAAGGATAAATTATTGTATAAAAAGAATCGAAAAGACCCAGACAAACCTATTAGAGTAATCAAATGGAATGAAATTGAACCAATTTTGTATATGATGCATAGTCATTCTACCACTGGACATTTAGGAACTAATGCTATGTATTATAAAATATTTGAACGCTACTATTGGGACCAAATGTACAAAGATGTTCAAAATTATGTTCGCTCATGTGAAGTCTGCCAAAAATGAGACAAAAGTAAATGAAAAGAACCTCTCCACCCTATCCAAGTTGGAAGAGCCTTTGAACGAATAGGCATTGATCTAGTAGGACCTTTACCAATAACCGCTCGCAACAATCGCTACATTATTGTTGCAACTGACTATCTTACTCGCTGGCCTGAAGCTAAAGCTGTACCAGATGCAGGTGCAGAAACCCTAGCAAAATTCATTTTTGAAGAAATTGTTTGCAGACATGGAGTCCCCAAGATTATTCTTTCTGATAATGGAAAGAATTTTACTAGTGAAGTTGTTAGAATATTGTGTGAAAAGTTTTTGATAAAACATATATTCTTCTCACCTTACCATCCCCAGACCAATGGAATGGTTGAAAGATTGAATAGAACACTTTGTAACTCTCTGCAAAAGTTACAGAAAATATTGAAGATTGGGACCTAAACATATCTGCTGTACTGTTTGCATACAGAACCAAGAGACATGCAACCACTGGATATACCCCTTTCCACTTAGTATATGGTAGACAAGCTATCCTACCCATTGAAACTGTTATTCCTATAGACCC